>JAQFYB010000610.1:0-48362 GCA_034694085.1 Pogonognathellus longicornis
TTTTATTGACAAGGTGTCGTACATGACAAATGCAATACAATATACTAACCAATAATGTACTCTGTACACATACTAATCGTTTTATGGCAATCTTTGTTTAACTTTGCAATTCAAACACATCCATTCCCGTCCCAACTTCATGTATATTCAATTGATGAAATTCAATAATTTGTTTATTACTTCTTAATTTTATGTATTAAAGTATATTCTGAGTTTTTGTTTATCAAGAGTGCAGTTACATCTGTTTAAACTGTACGAAAATATTACAGTAATTAAAGCAAAATTATCGGAAAGCGCAAATAATCTCCACTTTTGGTCATTTTTCACAAAGTTGTAATTTCTCAAGGAAGGATTGACACTGATGAAAACACACTTCAAGAATTTCTCTTCATCTACATTCCAAAACCAACGAAAAGATTTACCATGAATATTTGGTAGTTTGCAATAACATTCTTCCTACACTTTTACAATGAACCCTATGAATATTCAATGACTCAGGTATGCCTAATTCTGATTATACATAATATAGAGAAAGGTATTTGGAAAACGGAAATCTTTTATTATTTATGTTTCATGTGCAGCTGTAATTTAGAAATAGCGTGCACTTATTAAGTACTTGTAGTAGGTGTATACAATCTGAATTACAAAAGTGGTTGCAAATTGACGGAACGATTCATCCATTCCAAATATTTTACATTCATCTACCAAACTAGGTACCTAACAAGAATAATCATAGCGTGTATGTATTAACAAATAGGTAGATACAGGTACTACAGGATCATATTATGCATACAGGTACTAGCCTACTTGTTAAAGATATGCCTCACAATCAAAAAGTTGGATTTCTTGAGATTTATATACATGTGTATACCTACATAGTGTAAAAGTAGTAAGTAATAGTAAAATGGGAAACTTAACGAAGGCGCGGTTTTGGGGTGGAAAAGGGGAAGGAAAAATGTTTGGTCTCATCCATCCGTGCAGAGATGTGTGTGAAGTTGTTGAAACTGCCGAAAGTTCTTCGACGACTCGGCGAGGGAGGAGGAGGTGCAGTTTGCAATGAAATGCAAATTAGCTTCAGTTTAGTTAGATTAGACCATTAGGGATCTGTCAATAGATAGCATAATCTATGGTCGATCAAAGGAAATATTGTATCAATAACTTGTAAATATTTCTTGTGTGTGTAAATGCAGGGAGTAGTATGTAGTGTATGTAGTGTGTGTATGCTTTAGCATCTATATGTGTCTGCAATGATGATGATGATACGCACAGATATGAACGAGCATTTCAAAGCGCTTTGCTTATTGACTGTTTGTCGATAAATATGAAATATGTGACGGATGCAAATGAGGAGAGCAGTCAAGTTGGCTGTTGTTGTGCCATGGGGCTGTTGATGTTGTGTTTGTGTTGTTGTGAGTCTGTGAGTGTATGTGAAACTCTTTTCGTGGATGCTGCTGACGTTAAATGTTGCCTTAAATGCAAAGTGGCTATCTCTGGGGTTGATATAGCGAGTCTGCTGCTAATCAGCAGCTAATATGTTAAGGCAAGAAAGGAATTACGTATGTATTGCATTCCCATTTACTTTATTAGCAAACGAGTGAAGCAACCCGAGCGACAGACAATGGTCTTTATAGGAAGAATGCACTGCAGTAGCCTAATTAGATTGTGTTGACTATCCGAACCACTTTTCCCCGTTTATTGATGGCTCTCTCTATCTATTAATCTTCAATTTTGCATTCTGCATAATCATCTATTGATTTCGTTTCGTTTGTTCCTTCATCCTTCATTCGTCTAAGGCTTGATCTCAATTGGATATTAGATCAACTCAATTTTTGACGCTTCAAGCTTTATTCAATGTGCACCATGTAGTTCTGTAGTCCAACCATTCTAATGTAGGCTGATCTTATGATAATATCATATCAGATTAGACATCAGATACTCTAAGTTTCCTTGTAAGCCACAAGTTATACATTGTAACGAATTTTTTGTATACATACTTACTCTTTCATGTAACGCATACATAAGTAGCATGTAGATACATATATTATACAGATACAATTATGTGTATTATGGTAACTGCATATATTCTTCATATTTTGGTAATGGCAATAATGATAATGCACTATAACAATGCTGTGTACTGTACCTGCTCCTATAATAGTCGAATAGACGTATTTAGTATCAACATGAGCGTTTACGCCTGCAGGCTATATAGTTCTTTTTTAGTTCATTACAATGCATACCATTTATATAACAACTTTGCAACTAAAGTTACATTTATTTTTCATATGATTTTCAATGGATATCTCTACCTTCGATCTTGTCACGTTTTTGACATCTCGTGTATTTAGGCATCCTCCGTCCTGTTTGTTTACAAGAGCTTCTAGCACTTTGTATCTAATGTGATTTTCTATCAAACATAACGGTTTACTTAAACAAATATTTACTGTGTTTATTTTTACATTCTTAATCGTTTCAAGTATTTTTGTACTGGAAAAACATTTACAAAAAATTTTAACATTGGTGGAAGTATTTTACGATTTCAACAAAGAGATGAAGACACATTATCTATTAAATTCTACTACAATCAAAAAATATTTAACATGTATAAATCTATAATGGTGTGCATCCATTTTACCATTTTCATTTGTTCACAGTTTTTATTGTTCCCATTCCAAGGAATTAATAAGCCATAAAATAAAAACTATTTGATATGAATCATGTCATGATTATGAAATTGCTAATTTTTCAAATGAGAATCGTTGCAAAAGCTAAATAAGCTTTCCATAGTACAAATAAATGCAATATGCAAATTAAAGTTGCATTGGAATCTTGTACATATTGTTAGAAGTTTAAATGCTATAGCTATAACGAAGAATTTAATTCTAGGTTATCTCATTGTCTTTTGAATTGAAAATATGAAAGTCATGTTCCATTAATTACAATGTATATATAAACTGAATCAAACTAATCTCATCTAACTGTTGCCAGAATTTAAATCTATGCACACCTTGACGAAGTTCCTCCTCTAATCTTAATATGTATTAATAATTTGAATAGATATCAACCCTCAAGAATCATGATTAGATTACTCAAGCTACAAAAACAAATTAAATTGCACCACACGTAGAAATGACAATGAAATCAAAGAACAAGTTTCTCAATTACTCATAATAAACTGTGTGTGCTATAGTCCGTAATTCATATTTAGTGTAGACAATGGCTATTTATAAATTTCACGAAGGAAACTCAAGGTAAAGTCGTTTAGAACTCGGCCCAACAGCACAGACTGAAAATCTTTTAGAGCTTTTCGTATTAAAATGAATTATAAAATTAATTGAGTCAGAGCTGGGAGCTAATAAGAGTACTATAGACCTGTAAGTAACTCTAACCAATTTAATTTGATGATTGCATTAAAGGTAGTGATTGGATAGAGAGAGAGGGGCTTTTTGTTCAATTCGACTATCTGCTGACGTGACGGTGACGACATGAAGGGCCGCAATAAAATCCAATCAATGCATCTGGACACACAAAGCAGATTTTAATTTGATAGTGTCTTTGAGAAATTTGTTTTGACAATGATGTTGATGGAGATGATGATATCAGCATAAATGGAAATGTTCTACTATACCAAAAGTCAAGTCAAACCTATTGTGTTTTCGTTTAGGTAAAATGCTATAGCCCCAGCTATCTGTTTCCTCACTATTACATTAGCAGGTAGTAGGTATGAGTAAATTCAGAGTAGAAATTATACACGGCATATTTTATTATATTATTTACGGCTGTTGTGACCAAACTAGAAGAGCGAGAATAGCGAGAAGAACGCAATTCAACGGCGAGTTTGCTTTATATGGATTAAACTGCGGTAGCCAAATTGAGCGAGTCATCAAAAACTAATTTCCAAGGTGAGGACTGAATTAATGATGAAATCTGTGGGCTTGATGAAATTGACCTCTTTCATTATCTCGAGTAATTGGTCCTGTGGCTTTTTATATTTCGTATTTTGTACATGAATTAGTAGTACACACAATAATGTTACACATTCACATACACAAAACACAGAAATGCGGTTTATAGATTGTATTACAGTTTGTATAACGTGGTAAAAATGATTATCATAATATGTTCAGCGAAGCAAAATGGGTAAAAGATACATGTTTTAATCAAAACAAAGTGCAAGATCGTTATATGATCTATCTCTAATTAGAACAAAACAGGAAATATGACAAATAGTCCAAGCATTAATGGAATTACATCTCAGCAGCAAGTATTTACCATTTACAGCTCGAGGAAGTATGTTAATTGCGTACGTATGTGCAACAATTAACATTATGTTACTTTGTGGCATCAATTTTTCAAAATGATGGTAATTTTAATAACATACATACCTACCTTAACTAGTACATTGCCATGTCAAGATAATGTTACTATCTGTATAAACCATTTGTTAGTAACTATGTACAGATATGAATAAGGCAGGTTCTGTTATCTAATGGTATTGTTGGTACTTACACACGGTATAATAATAATTTTATTTTGGATGAGGAGTGTGTACGTGTGAAAGAGGATGCGAGATTGATTTAACATTATATCGAGAAGCCAGAGACCAAGGAAAGAAATAATTATTCTCAGCAGGGAATCCATATCTCTGTTCGGTACGGAATTGAAAGAAAAAGTGTAAAAACATCTTAAAAGTGAAGTGGACGTGGTTTGAGTGAAGCAGAAAGAGAAATCCATATTAGTAAAGACGAGGCAAGCGAAGACGACTCGGGAAAAACTAATTAAAAGTGAGTAAAGTATAGGTTTGGGTGTTTCCCAAGAAATTAACTCAAGACGGGAATAAAGAATGGAAAAAGCATACAAAACAAAGTGTACTAATTTCCAACGTGAAATATTGGTTTCCACTTTTCCCAGTTATATTTTACACTGTCTTAGTATTCCCAAATCTACTTAATACCTAATATCTTTGTACTGTAGTGCATATCATGCTTATACAACCATATAGCTTTAGACGTTTCTTCGGTTACTTACTGCTTTTGTGAACCAACTGATTTTAATACGAAGAAAAACGGTAAGCATGATAATAATACAACTGTATATGTCTAAACTGTAGCACAACATGAAGAAATTACTTTAAAGCATCAGCTAGCAGTATAGCAAAATATCATCTAACAAGTATAACAAAGTCAGCTCTGATTTTTGTGTGAGTCAAAATAGTTTTATTATCCGTTTCAGTGCAGTGGATTACTTCACTCTGTAAAGTATTGTGTAGCATACAAGTTGCAGGTGTAATGGTGTAAGGGTAGTTATTTGGAGTTGATAGTTAAGCCAGCCGCTAATGATGCATAAAATGATATATTAGTTGGTGCCAAAGAGGCAACCCTCCATAATTTTCCTACCTAACTATTTATGGACAGCCTTCACAAGTTACAATGAGAGAACCGCTAAACAATTATAGAATGTAAATACTACACAATACACAATGCCTTTACTTTGTATGTACGAATTCATAAAGGCTTTCTCTTCCAGTGTATTTGTTTTTCCAATTATTCATTCGTTGTTCTCAAGTCTTGTCTTCTAACCTACACCAACCAACACATTTATGGAGAATTCTTAATCTACTGTTGTTAGCTGTGTTAAATTGGATTTAAACTTTTCTGATGCATGGCATGCATTTTAATGGTTTTCAGCATAATTATACCAAAAAAGGGAAATGTATTCCTAGTTAATGCAACCTAAAAACAGATTTCCATTCAAAACCATTTAACAGCTACAAGACTTCATCGTATTGTCGTATCATTATAAAAATCATTATAACTTTCTTGCAACAATTATACTTACTAATATCATTAATGCTTGTCAGTACTTACCAAATATTGACTTAAATGTGATTATAATTAACTGCAACATATCAGCAAAATGTGAATTAATAAGTCTCAATGTGTGTGACGCATATTTTATATTCTTTATCTGTTTAACAACATTTGTATTGAAGATATTATTTCTCAAAATTTTATTTAACAGATACAAAGTAAATCAAGAGAAAAAGTATTTTATGCATTTTATTTTTTATTGTTCTTTCGTAACAATTAAATACTAATAAATAGAAAACTCAACACGTATAGCTATACTCTAATAGTACATAGTAAATACAGATACAGAAATCTGTAGTACGTTGTAAGATTTTACTACATAGAACAAAATTATAATTGTCCTCCTTTCTGACTAAAATCAGACCAGACCGTTGAGTATTGAATAGTCTTAGCTTTATGTGTACCACGGGGAAAAAAATCCCCCACGATACACCACAAATTAGTCACATCCACACGGACACATCACAAGTCGACTTTAAATTGCTCTCCTAATTGATGACATGAAATGACATAGAGAACCTAAATTAGTGTCGGGCTCTTCAGACCTATTCATTACGTCGTCCTATTATTCCTTTGAAATATCCATCGTGCCTCCCACACAAAAACAGCTACAATGCAACAAACCAAAAGACCCTCGTCTCACTATACACCACCACTAAACAACACACTACCATTCAACGGCATATGGATACACAAGTAGCACCAGGCCTTTTACCATACCTGTCTTTATATGTACATGTGCCTATGTGTCTAATTGTAAGCAAACCGGTCGCAACCTCTCTAGTACATACATAATACTATCAACCTTTACTGTATGAATATACAATACTTCATATTACATGAAGCATAGGATACCGCAGGGTCCCCTTTTCGTTAGCATTAAAGTCAAAGTCCCTCCAAATCTTCTCTGTTATAAATGTATTACACAATATGTTATACTTTCCTTATGTACAAGGTACAATGCTTATACATGTTATGTAGGCATCTCAACCACTACAAACAACAACTACTATTACAATTTAGTTTCGGCATGTTTCCTCTGTGTTGTACACATCACACAAGAACATTTACAATTAGTAGTAGTCTCTTTTTGTGTAGTGGGAACTGCGACTGAGTGGATGAAAGGAGACTAATCGTTATTACTATTTGCCTGGCATCAATGACGAAACTGAAACCGTCCATGCTACTTAATAGCAATAAAAACGTGGAATCGCACCCCAACACAACAATCGTTGTTCCTTCCTCCATATTATCATACTGTATGAGTACTACTAGAATTATAGGAAAGTCAAGTTGGTCCAAGTCCCCTTTATTTTATACCACACATTCACATGAACCCAATACAATACAAGACAACACATACATGACAATAATACGACGTGATGCGATGATGATACTACACGTCTCCAGTAAATACCTCCATGTCATATTACACTAATTCTACGTGCGTTCATTGTCAAAGTAAATGCACGGGTAACAAACAACAACATGTGGATGGCAGAGAGCGAGAGATGAAAAACTAAGGTACTTCAATTATTCTATGCCTAACTAACTAAACTCTAGTACCTACCTATTAAGGTGTGTACGTTTATTGTTATTATGCAATGTCTGCGTTTTCTTATTTCATAGTCACCGTCACATCGTAGTAGTAGTTCAGAGAAGTTCGTATCTCATAATAGTGTCTCCGTAAGTATAACCCTTTCTATCGTAAAATTAATTCCATGTCTCCATTGCGCCCACATCACTTACTCCTCACAAAACAAAACCTTTGGCTAAACTATGTAGTAATAGTATGCAATGTAATTTTGTTTCACGTTTCTTCCTTTGTAATCTGATCTGACTTTGCGATGCTTAATATACAGACACACAAGTATTTACAACGTTGGTGCATTACACACATTATCATACACATTCAACAGCCAGGGTAAATCTTTTGGGATGTCCAATTTGTCAAATAAGGAAAAATTATGTGGTTGTACCATGAGAATTGTCTTACGAGTACAAATACAAATAAGTGTACCCATCTATACAATTTGTCCTTTATCCAAGGGCTATGCAACTAGTAACAAAAATCTGTAACTATAAATAGGAACCTACATTGACTCGCAATTTAAGTAACTGATTTTCAATCTACATTAAATTGATTACAACATTTGATGCATTGGAAAATTGTGTTCACCCCGTTATGGCTTTAAATATCTGTACACAGTACAGGGAATATTTTCGACGAATTAATTATTGTCTATTCGGTACCCTGTGGCAGTATGAATTGGTATATCGGTGTATATTATGGTGTTTGTCTATCCTATTAAATTCTGTCTTTTTCGTTAAGTTACTATGCATGGTGTATCTATGTATATTATGAATATGACATGACATGTTGTAATGCAAAGATATTGCTAGTTAATAGGATGGGTATAATAAAGGAATAAAAACTGTAGAAAATTGCAGTGTCTCTCGAAAGGCATTTTCTTTTGGTAATTCGTATTGTTGAGTGAATGGTGGAATATTACGTAATGTTATTATTTAGTCGCTAAGATTTAGTTTTTTCTTGTTTCTCGCAGCATTTTGTTCTGGAGGAAGAGTAATGTGTGGAGTAATGTAGAGGAGGACGACGATATGATGGGAAGACAACGATAAAAGAAATAGTCACGTACTTTTACTGAGTGTAAAGTTTGGAGAGTAACAGACAAAAGGACGAAGAGGAAGACCATGACAGAGAAAACAAGAGAGTTGGCTCATTTATGTGGGCGACCTTTGACTCTGTGCTAAGGCGCCTTTCATTATCCTAATAACTTGGATTTCCACTGTAACCGATCATTAGGAAATTAATGTCATTGCTTTCTATTGTATTGTGTATGGCAACAAATGGTAAATTGGTAACTCGTAAAATTTTCCTTTGTGTGCAGCTCTTGTATTATTTATCTTCACATAAAGCTCTTGTGGTGTGTTGTGTCCAGTTGTTTATAATGTGGAGGGTTGTGTTGGTTAGTTGCATATTGTAGTATTATAGGTACAAGCTCTAATATTATTATTGTTATTGTATTATGAATGCATTGTATTTCTGAAGTTCACAGAGTGCAAAGTTGGTTTAGTAGACAGTACATACGGAGATACAGAACAAATGAATTACACGATCAGTTCCTGCCGTAGGCTTTAACAGTTTTATTAAGATAACCTTAAACTTCATTTTACAATAAATGATTTGCCATTATCACGTTTTTCATGGACATGTCGTGCCGAATTTCCCATTTACACAAATAAATGTGATTGCAAGTTGTTTTTCCTTCATTTGTAATAGCAATACTACACAAGAGAACGGTTATTGTTATTACAATGATCTAGTTCCAATTTGCAATTCAACTAAATAAACGTAGCAATACAAGAAAACTAACAAACATTTTACAAAACATTTTGTACTTTGTACAGCAATATAACAAGCAAGAGCAATGCCCATATAAAATCAAAATCGCAAGCAATGCCAGAATACTTACTAAAATCTCTGTATTGCTATTTAATTTACCAAATAATACTTTATTAATAGACACCTTCGATTCGACAATACTAGAGAAAAATGTATTCATATTAAATTTAACAGTATGAAATGTAATATTAGATTCGATGCGTCCAGTGCAGTGGTGGATAAGACTTGATTTGTATGCGTAAAATTGTCTACCGTACCTAGGTGTATTGCTATTAATTTAATGTAGGCTATATATCACATATCTTCAATATGTTATGTTACAAAATGTTCATGTCGTAGGAAAAACTGGGGAAATCACTACAAGGAGAAGGTGTGATGAGCAATTTAGAATAATGCATTATTATCTTACGCAATCACCAACTATTCATTTCTTACTAGCCATCCATGTCCTCAGTGGTTAGCTTAACATGAAAAGTACATGTGTACTGTAGAAAATAACTAATAACATTTTCAATCGCATTTCCTCAGAAGACACGAAATTTCTCGATTGCCTTCTGTTGCCTTTTCTTCGTAAAAGACGTTCATTCTTTTGGTTTTTCAGCTTCTCCACAATAATTCCATCCCATTACATTGTTTTAACACAAGTAACCTAACTATAATGTGTCTGCTCATCTTTCATGCTTTTCTCCCAAACCGCTCTCGTGTTATGCACAAATACTTTATACTGCTCTATAAGGTGTACAAAAAGTCCTCTAGGTACCTACCTACCTATGTGCATTGTTGCTACTTGCTATATATCAACCACTATGTTTGTATTATATTGCCATTAAAAGTTTACTTTTACGCTTACGACTTTGTATATTAGTGTTGACTGAGTATCGCATTGACGTTTAGTACTAAAACTCAATACTTCTGCTACCGAGCTACCTCTCATCAAAAAACAGGCACCTTTACTTTGGAAAACAATGAAGAACAGACAGGACAAGGCAACAAAAGTCACTAACACAATAAAAGTACACCGCTATATATTGTATTACTATTGCTATACCACTAACTAACAAACTATCCAGTCACTTGCTATTACCATTCGATTATTTTCCCATGCAAGTGACTCCGATTTCCACAATACCTGTCTTAGCAGTATAAATATATGAATGTAAACTCTGTATATACATAGTATGGGTGTACATATATATTTGTAATACTTATGTAGTAACGTTTTCCTATAATTTCACTGTATCTTGTTCGGCAGGCAGAGTGACTAGAGAAAAAATTTGTTTGGGCGTCTTTTCGTGTACTTTGTAAATTTGCTCGGATGGTACTTACATATTAGACCATAGCGTGAGCTTCAAAACAAACGCACATACAATACATTGTAACATCATACCGCAGTGGTATTATACAAGAGAATAGTGTGGTACCTAGAATAAGGTAGGCATATCCAAAAATCAACTTGAAGACGAGGAAAGTGGAAAAGAGGAGGGATAATAATATAAGAGTGAAGAGTCAGCTTGGTTGCTTGTGTGTTAGTTTATAACGCTTTATGTAAAAGGGAGAAGGCCTCCGTGTGTTCAAAGCAGCAGGTTGTGGTCGTATTTGTTTGTATTTGCTCTGTCTTCTAATTTACTGGAACAAATACACGAGAAAAGGGAAATTCAATACAACTCAGCAGCAGCGCAATACAATACAATTACCTCAACACAACAACTCAACTGTTACATGATTTGTATACGCAGTGTTTCAGTTCGGGTAAATAAGCATTATGTACAATATACACAAAGGGAACAAATAAAAATAGTCATTTTACAGATAATGTAGTGTAACTTTATAAACATTGTATCAATACGTGTTGGTTAGTTTTCATGAAATGAGAATGAGCTTTCTTTTAACCTGGAAACATCGTCATGCAATAATAGTCTTATCCAAAGGTTCTCGCTTGTTTCTTAAAACTCTTCATTACTTCGTTACTCTATTATTAATTCGTATTGATTTTTACGCGTCTGGTTTCTTTGTTTCTTGAAATAGTATATAAAGAGATTGAATCAAACAATTCGTTATACCAAGAATGTAAGCTAGTAGCTATACGTATGCCTTCAATTAAACATGTCAATAATTATTACATAATGTGATCAGATTAGTATTAAAAATATGTGTATGTATTGTGATTGTGACACTACTTCATGTTTTGCTGGCATCCGTGTTTAATCCTAACTTACATTAAACAGATGGACGTTTGGCATATAGTTCGTAAAATATTCAAAGAAACAAGGAATTCACTTCTTGTATGCCTGATCTATTTGCTACTAAGGCACGATATGCTAATGATAAAACATTAGTTTTTAAAGAAAAGTACACAATTTATTTTGTGTTAGAGCCCCATCAAATTACGTCATCAATTATTATATGCAGACAGGAATGAGAATGATGTTCATTGATTGAAATTGCAGTGTCTGCGTTACATCTCAAGGTGACAAGGTAATTCATTGTTGATGAAATACAGAGCTCTACAAGCTAATTAGTTGATTTATTCCAATTATTCTCCTTCTAAAAATCCTCGTGTTGATTGGTACACTTGAACTGGTACATTTGACTGAAAGTCTAAATTTTTTATGTCGTTAATAAAATTAGCTCTAAGTAGAAGCACCTACTACTAATAGAAGGATAATACATGCATACTCCCTAATAATTATGTTACATATCACATCAGTAAAAAGTTAGTTAAGTTGATATACTTTTATTGATATCCAGCCTTTTTGAATGTGTAACTATAGTGGTGGTGTATATAGCATTGTATGGTAATTACAAGTTTGTAAGTTTATGGGCATATGCGATTGCGAATAATAAGGTTTATATATGCGCGTTTGTCCGAGAAGGCCTGCAAAAAACGATTTCAAGGTGAGACACAATTTTCCGTCTATATGCCTCCAATAAATTACAATTTTCTCGGCAAGAGCATAGAAACAAGATTTATGCTCAAATGTATTAACAGCATTATAATTTTCCATGGTATAATATACTTAATAAACTGGATTAGGCAGATCCATCAAATCTCAAGCATGTACGTAGTATCTCATTACATAAATTCAAAAGGAAATCTTATTAACAATCCACTTGAGCATAATGCAGGGATTTTTCGCAAAAGTTTTTCTTTGAACACCCGCTCAAGTTCATTAATAGCTAATTTCTAAGTAGATTCTAAATAGACACACAAAGTAAAACTGGCTATACATACAAACATACGTGTGCACAATGCATTGCATACAAACAATACAAGCGTATAGTGTTTCTTTCTAACGCGTACCTTAACACATTACTTAGCAAAGTTATTAATAATTGAGGAAAGATTTTCTAATTAGATTACATGTGTAAAATCGTTTGTTGATATGAGTAATCAAACAATACAGGATGTGATTACCATGCACAGAGTGCGATGTGCTTGATTGTTGAATGGATATTAATAATAATGATGCCTGATTGTAAATAGACGTGTTGTATATATTCCTAGGTAGAATATTTTAACTAATAACAGTATACTTCCATACACTCTGCATATACAAATAGACAACGAGATACGCAACGCAAACTTCGAAATTAGATTTCAAAGGACACCGACGGAACTTCTTGCAAGATAAGCTATAGGTGTTATTCCCTAATAAGGTAGGATGTAAAGTTTGCAAATTAAACTTGATCTGATAAAACTCAGGTAAATAATTAAATTAGGTTTAATTAGTTCACTTACTTGAGAATAAAAAGGTTATTCAAGGTTTCAAGGTATCTAGCACTACAATACAACAATTAATACACCTATACGCTATAGTAAACAGGTACTTTTTAATATTCCCTTATTACTTACTACAAAAATCCTAGTAGAAATGCAGAAAAGCTGCGAAAACACAAATACTCTATACAAAAATAGGCAAGGATTGTTATTGTACATACAAATAAGCTCACCTATATTATACTACTCAGTATGTATACATGTACTCTAAAGGTTTTACAAACACTAGGAACGAATTAAATTACTCTTACTAGACGAATGATAGATAACCCTAATTACAAACTAGCATTGCTACTATTTCGAAGATAGAAAAACTGCCAGTTAGTGTCTAATTAGTAATTACTGAAGAAAACAATTATAATTCTAGGAAAAATCAACTGTAATTATTTTTTATGGTATAGCCTTGAAAATAATGTCTAGGAACGTATATAGTTAGTTTGTTTGCACTAACTTTTTAATTGTAGGTACTACATAAAAACTACCTTCAGCACAAACTCTTTGCACGTTCTTCTATGGCACTAATATTTCTAATGGAAAAAATCAATGCGTTCATAAATTAGTTGTGATGATGGTTATAGGTATATTGTTAGTGTATATACCTACACCTAGGTGTATGATGACGACTCTACTTTGTAGACTGTGTATACAGTTACTTAGTTAATTATTACTCTTAGAAATTACTCAAGAATGTCATATGAACTATGAACTTGACTTCATTGTCAACAGAACAGAACACACCATACTTTGTCTTCTATTAAGCCCTAGAAGACATTGAACATTAAATAGTAATGGTTTAATTTAATCTTCTGCTTTGGAGTATAGTGTTGTATAATATAATCTGGTTTTAATGGACTCTCGTCCATAAAAGCAAATTACATTGTCTTGTTGCACGGATAAGGCTAGGGATACTAGACGGTTAATGACTGAAGCTGTTAGAGGATGGGCCTTTAAAATTTTTAATACACTCCGTACTCATCAGACTCCAATATTTCAAGTTAACCATACCCTGCACTGCAGAATACGTTAGAAAACAATAAAATAAAGAATCAAGATCAAGTTTTCTGCGTTATAGCAGTCATTTCATCATTACCTAAGGTATGGTAATGCTAGAGATGAGGACGACGCAGTAGTAGTTACGTATAATCAATATGGACTAATGGAGCCTTCATTATAATTTCATTGTTCAATCAGGTAATTAAATTTCCTTAATGGGCCCACTACGTGCGTTTAATTTGAATTGAATTATGAGGTTGCTCTCCTGTGCCATTATATGACATTAAATATTTTTATAATGGATTTTAACGTGTTTTTTATTCTGCTTTTTCTACGGGGGCTTGTACATGTATAAATATGTGTATACCTCAATCTACGATGCTTATATTACACTACAGTAGGTACTAATATAATACACGTTACACAGAGTAGTAATAAATATATATTCTGCACATTAATACATAATAGTAGTGTGCTACTAAACCTACTATGCTGAATGTACCTATGCTTACACACACAACACATCTTAAAGTCAAGTCAATTGAATTCGATTTTCATCTGTGTGTGTGTATTGAATGACTCTTATTGCGACTCTGTGAAAGGCTCTTCTGAATGGATAGCTCCAGCTTGGTTTAATTCATTCATACTGTCTACAACCGTATTGACAGCGTATTATACATTACATACAAAGCAAAGGTTTGTAATAACCCCTGTGAGCTTTAATAGTGTATTATATAAGTGAATTTAACTTTTAAGTATAGTATAATCAAATGAGACTGTTAGTTGTATACCTACTAGTGTAGGTATCCAAATAAATGTCAATAACCTTAGTCCACTTTTTACAATTTTTCCTAAAAAAGCCTCAGAAAAAATTCTTGTAAAGTCTGAAAGCAAACACTACTTATGAGGCCGTAGTATTAGACCACTAAACTTTTCTGACCAAATAATTTCTTCATTCATTTGCAACACACACAGTTAATGTAAAAAACGTCTCAAGTAAAGTACACCCACAGACTCAGAACTGTATAACATTACTAACTCGTCATTTATTGCTGTCCTTCAAGTATCACTATACAGGTGTACCTATGTATTCCTTTATAGGGAATGGAACTTAATTATAATGGCACTATGTAATTTTACGAAATCCAATTAGAATTTGAAACTTACCTATTTGTACTTGTACCTAGCAATATGTAACACGAACACATTATGAAATGTAACTTACATCTTAATTTCATTTAATATGATATCTGTTGGAAATGATAGAAAAACTAGATTTTCCACTACTCAAATACACACAGGGCGACGAGATGGGTGGTATAGTATTAGTGCACCGAGACTACAGGAGTTGGTGTGCGTTTCCTACGTGGACATGCAAATAACAATAATGGCATATTATTGAAAGTAAAGTAGCAATCATCTGAGACTTTATTTAATTCACGTCCATCTTCTGCATTAATACATCACACAAACTCTGTATGTATTATTAGATAGGTTAAATATTGCTCTTTACAAAGGTACGTATATTTTATCTTTAGTTTCGACATTGGCGATAGAGTTCAATAGATCTTTTGTTGTTCTTGAGATTTCCAAGGGATACTACTTGCATTATAGAAAAAAGTAGTTTATTAAATAGTTGTAAGATTGAGTGAGTGAGTGGTACTTTATTAACTTGCACACTTAGCGGTAGGTCGGTTGTTAGTTGAGACTTGAGTTGAGAGTCTATTGTATGTAATGTTCTTCTAATTTAAGCGTCAATATTATTCATAGACTCAGCTGGTAATGCGATAGCGTGTGTTCTTTGTGTAGTAAGTAGTATATTAGTGGTAGAAGTTCTGTGTAATTATTATTACTGTGTATATGGACCGACATACTCTTGTGTGTAAATGTAATGTACACGCATGTTTAAGTTTTACAAATACATTTCATGATGTAGACTATTTAACTTATTATGTTTGCGTTCATCTGTTATTGAGTGAGATGTCCGTTCGCATGGGATTCAGATTCATGTTGCATGATGTTTTAATGGAAATGGAGATGAGAGCCTTTTGCATGACAAGCGACAGAATAATTGACTTTAAATTGTTTAATGCAAGCCATGAGAGAGTAGGTACCGTTACCGTTTCAACTCATTCTGTGCTATTAAAGTACAGAACATCTATGGTACAGTAATTATAAAGAGCGTTATTTATTTCCTCCAAATTAATTTTTGTCATTCTAAATTGTCAGTTTACAATTTCGTAATCGTGATATGTTTAATTAGAAAATCTTTAGTAGGTATCATTTGGATATTATGATCCGTGTATTCGTTATAGTAAAGTTAGTAGTAATTTTCCAAGGTGTATAAAACTCTTAATTTTCAGTTCATGATCACACCTTGACTGCAAATGAAAACAGATAATATCTTAATTTTCTTTCCCAATGCTTACTAATTTAATTTCAACAGCTACATATTATTTACAAGTACTTCTTTTGTATAACAGATTCAACATATTGTAACAAATTGTGATACTTTTATTTGAAGAAGGATTTTTAGTGCAGTGAGTATACAACATATTACTAATACAACAATGCAGTAATAAAGTAAAATTATAAGAGCCACTGTTTGTTTCTAAATGTTCTAGAACCGGAAGCTATAAATTTTTGTAGTTAGTAGTATGACATACGGAACTTGAAATAAACGAAAGCTTAAACTGACTGGAAAATACACGTTCTATATAATCATCCAAAGCAGTTTTACAATATCTCTTCATAATGTTAACAAATCAACTAATCTGTATGCATGGAACAGGTTGGAAATCATGATCATGGGGAATCACTAAATTTATTGACGTCATTTCTATAAATAACGTAAGAGAATGTATTTTGGAGCTTCCACATAAACAATTTGTTAGTAAATGAGGCTCAATAGGCTTGACAATAAAATAAATAATAATATTATCTAAAGCCATAACCATAAGTTAGGTATGCTAAGGGAAAAAATGTAGCAAAATATTTCCTTATGAGTTATCAGGTATACAAAAGACCACAAATATTATGAAGGTAAATCGATTATTATGGTGATTTGGAAATGAGATTTGCGAGTAACACATAACTATGAACACCTAGTAGCAATCTTAGTATTTTTATATCAACACTTTTATTCTGTAATCAATAAATACCTTGATAAGTAGTTAAGTACATATAATTAAGAGTATTGTTCGCATTTGCACTACAACAATAAGTGCTCATACATGATTTTGATGGAAAATCTATTTAGTGAGATAAAGAACAAATTATAGGTACTTATGTATACATTTAAGTGTGTCGCTGTGTAGAAAGCTACTCGTGCGTTATACTAATTGTTTTATGTCAAATATTTAAAGGAGATTTCTTTGCTGACACCATTACACATTCATACACCACGTACGTACTCTTACTACCTACTTTACATTATTATTGCTGGCAATTATTTGTCTGTACTGTACAACAATACATACAAGGGAACAAGTGCACTGTGTTCACGTTCACTCCACAAAGCAACAATTTTCTTTAACTCAAGCCATTTTTTGTGTTTCATTCGTTTAAAAAATTAGTCCGTAAAGATTAATTTTTGTGTTTGTTTAACGTGTAACAATAAAAGAGCCATTAAATCGTGTCTTGGCTTGTCATGTCACGCTGTAGGCAAACCAATTCAATATTCATGTGTTTTGTTTGATTTCATATAACAACAAAACAAACAATACAACACAATATCCATCCATATCAACTCAACTACATCTTGTTATGTGCAAATTATTTGTGTAATCAAATCTTTAGCTTTGATTACTAGACCTGACTCCTATAAATTTTCAACACTAATAATTATTTAGCGTATGTGTTCATTCATAAATTTTCCTTCACCACATTGCATTGCATTATAAAGTAGAATATATTTTATCTCTTGCCTCTGTGTTTCTGACTTTATTAGTTGTTAAACAAAAACACTTTCTGAGTGAGTTAGCGCGGACGAATTACAATTTATTACAATTAGCAATACACAATGAACCATACCGTCTAGTCAGTCTGCGTCTTATGGTAGTCATTTCATTCAGTCGCTCCATTACTTATATTGGTTTGTGTAATTGGAGATTAGAATATTGAGAGAAAGTGTCTGTCTGTACCTATTTACCATTACATTTACATGTTATCTATATACTCCTCGCACTACATCAAAATAAAATTTGCGTTTTGCTATTTAAGCCAAAAGTAATAACCTGCTAGTTGAATAGTGGCAATGTGTAAGGAAATCAATTTAAATACTTTGAGACAGAAGCGGTTAATAAGACTTTATTGCCTATCTTAGAATGTAACTTGATCAGATATTGCTATTAAGAAATGTTTTGTTGTTTGTTGCAACGGCACAGTCATAAAATTCAAATTGTTAACTATCCATATCTCTCTGACCGGTTAGACAGATGCCATAAATTCTACCTGATTACTTTCATACACCACCAAGCCGCATCCACGTCGCCTTTTGCCTAATGCTGTAAAAATTAGCAAAAAATTACTATCTAAGTTTCTAAAGGTCATCCTGCTGGAAATTAAGTAACTATTTAATGCGCTTACCCTGTGTAGCTCTACAGAGTACCTAATTCTGCGTTACACTTTTGATTTAACATTCTTTTACTAATAAGAGAGCAGCTGAATGAAATAACAAGTAAATTCATTTTATTAGCACAAAGTCATAATAATAAATAAAGCTACGTAATTTACTATTTCAAATTAGTATTTTTGACTTCTTACTTTCAATGTACATATTATATTTATACATACATCTCTTATCTACCTAACATGTGGTGGTATAGATCGTGTTTTGGATGCAATACTTGAGATTCATATGCTACGCTTGAAAAATACAACATTAAGGTGCGTTTGTGAGTTAAGAATTTAGTGTAGTAGGGAGGAGGGCAACAGAAATTCTCTTCAGGATTAATTAAAGGTAATTGCAACTAATTAAGGCAACCGCCAGGCGTGCTAATTGCATAATTTCCCTGAAGCAGTAAAGTTGTCGGCAAGCTTTTAGCACCAGAGAAGATCAAAGATCGTATTTTAAATGCGCATTGTATTTCGCTGCGAAAGTCACATTATAACTATACACACATAACATTTATTAGGATGTATATTTATTACCTGTCTTTTCGTTTTCTCCTGCAGACTCAGATTTGTAGGCTGGCCCTGGTACAGTGCCAGATCTACATGGGCATTTCAAACACTAATGCATACTTTTACCTTATACAGAAGGCATGCACTACATGAAATATATTTATCTGATGCTGTAAATATTCTTTCTTGTTGTATGTGTGGATTCTTTAATGTATAGTGTAGGAATATTGTAATATTTGAATACTAAATATGTATTATACCTCTTGCTGTGCTCGCTTTAGCTTCCCGTATTTCACCTTGGAAGGGGAGGTGCTCTCTCAAATGTTTTCTTGATTGCTTATCTGTCTCAAGTCTCAAAACAGTGAGAAGAATTAGCATGAGCCTTTAGTAGTGGTTACATATGATTGTTAATCAGCATTTACTTTTGTGTGTAGTGTGCCGTTCTTCTCCATATACACTTTGCTTCGCAACTGCGACATCAAAGAAACTGGATAGAATTGTTTACTAATTGCGAATAATGGAAGGGCCATATGGATTTCATAGTGCACCTCAGGGCTCACTGTAATATGCAGTAGTTGTAACGGCATGACATAATTATTCAGTTCTTATTGTAAATTATTTTACATTCATTATTAGATTAATTATGAAAAACTCTATGAAATATAAAATTCTCTACAGTAAAATTAAAATTTTTTAAATGTTACGAGCAAAATGAACTTGTGAATTTAATTTTTGTGAACTATGTGCACTTAAAAGGAAATTTTCACCAGAGGCATAATCTTAGTAAATTAGCAACGTAGACAATTCCTTGATCTTGCATTAAGAAAGGCTTCGTGTCCTTGTGGTCAAAAAGATATTGATCATATTATATTGTCGCTCAATCTTAAGTAAAAAAACTGTGAACATCTTTCCTAAACTACTTACATACATACTTAGGTATGATGTAACAATTAAGAGCAATATTCCATAAATATACCGTTAAGCAACAGCTGAACGTTTTATGTTAAGCCTGAAGTCTTAACCACAACATAATATTTACAAGATCATCTCCATTATGGCTTCCATGACATAGAAATACATATTAGTAGTAACATCTCCCGTAAAGGAAATCGTAAATCAGCCATCGGCTAAACAAAGTCAGCAAGAAGTTCATCCAACCTCTGCAAACTTGCCGAGTCACGATCAACCAATTAAGATCAGCCCCCGCTCAAACAAGAGCATTTCTCTTGCCGTGTCCTCTTCAAAAGCTCCTCAGATTTAACACAGATTTAATGTACGTAAACGAATCAACTACCACACATAATATAGTTCTGTCTAATCGAATAATAATTTACTTACTCCGCCATTATTATTCTAACAAAAATTTTCTGAACTACTATGACTAACGAAAAATTGTCATCTGCATTAACATGCTTGTTTAAAAATTGCAATGTTCACTCAGATAAATATTATTTAATAATTTGACATAGTTGTTACAAGAATTTTGTATAAATATGAGACTTCTTATACCTAGGAGGGAATTTTAATGTACATTATTTGTGAGGTAGACATTTTTAATTAAACTTTGGATTTTATTTAACTTTAAAAAGCGAACTTTCTATAAATAAAGTACTATCTTCTTAAGATTCAACATTACAATTGAATCAAAGAAAGTCAAACCATTTTTTATCCCAGTACCTGATAACACTGTGGTTATTATAAACCTAGTAATACAGATTTTATTCAGGGTAGTGTAATTCTCACTAAAAAATTCGTTATTCATAAAAATCTTAAATTGTTCGTGGATTTCCTTGAATTTCTAAAAATCGACTGTACTAGTCATAAGTCAATGTTTAGCTTATTCTTATCGCAGGGAGCTCAAAGGAGGTCTCACATTTGTTCACAATGTTAATTGAAACTGCCAATCATCCTAATGAAGCTATGCATCCGACTCGGACTGGGCAAAGAAGCTGCATAATAACAAATACCCACAAAAAACTCCATTGAGCCAAAGAAGCAAACGGAACTATTTGAAAATCATCTAGCATGCACACACAGTCGTTGACTTGCCATTAACAGTAAGTAATGAATACGAATACCTGTATACTTTCTTCATTATAATTTACTACACTCTACCTACCTATACAAAAACATTGCCTACATATTATTATACTATTTACAAACCAAGAGGAAATTATTATTACAAATTATCACAACTATATAAAACTACCAGTATCTATATTATTAGTACTGTAGCTGAATGTAACGTTTAATGTATACTGTACTTACAATTAAAATGCTGTGTATGCAAATACACATAATAAAATAAAATACCTACAAAAGCAAATACATACAAACACTTATGCAATGCAATGCTTGAGGAGGGCAAACTGAAACGGAATGCTTGAAGATATAGCTCGTTGTAAATGAACACAGGAGCACATCCTGAGATAAGGTAAAGCTGTAAAGCTCATGTGAGCTATTGACGTATCTCAAGATCTTCCCTACAAAATAATGATAATAATAATACTACATATGAATACATCTCCTCCATTACATTAAACACAAGTACATATATTATTATGTACACTATGTAGCACTACTTGTTTGTATTGTTGTGAGATACATACTGTTAGTTTGCAGTGTATCATATCACCCTCTCTCATGTATGATTAGTGTGGTAGCTTTATACTTTGAATTATTTTTTACATACCTACATACTAGAATACACTGTACAAATACATAATGTTGTAATCTAACGTAATAGAATGGAACATGGCTGCGAGAACATATTAGTATTTAACATGCATGAAAAATCTCTCTAGCATTTTATATTGCACTGCCTGCAAAGGAGCTAAAGAACCATTTAAGCGATATTCGTTCCCTGCTCAAACTCAAGTGAGTGACTACATTACTACAAAAGGTATACTCAGTGGCTAATGTGTAGTATTGTGTGGGTAGAACTGGTAAAAAGTATTGTGATAGTATATATAGTGAGTAAATAAGTAGCCATGGTTGAAAAGGTTGCTCATGCTTGCTGGATGTCATTTATCAGGAAATAAATAGAGGCTTGTCACGATTAAAACCACTTAGCTATCATAATATATCTGTGTACCTACAACTTCATGCTATTCAATAATCCCCTTTTCTATGCACAGTCTTTACATAAAAATAAATGACTCTTGCTAACTCTGCTATTATGATAGCATGTACTTATATAGACTCTCCTCCAAAAGCTAATTAATAGAAATCATTTTTTTGTCATGAGTCAACTTGCACACGTAACTAATTATTCATCAGTTTGCGTTATATGTAATTAGCGTAGGTATGCATAAAAGACCTACTACTTCCAGTAGGTAAGTAATACTTACGTAAGTATAATTTACACGCACCTACTTCAAGTCATAATGGTCAAAGGGATTTAAATATAAAAGTAGACTAATTCTTTACTCGTTAAGACTACTAGACTAGCAATAGTTATTAAGCCATGTAAATATTACCTTGTTCAAGTATTCTTTAATAATAAGTATAAGGTATAGATGAGTTACTGTCAGAATGGTATAATGTATAAGGATTTAAAAAAGATTATTTTCATGTAGTACAAATTTTATTTAATTTGCTCATTATCTGTAATGGAAACACACAGTATGATAAACATTACATGTTCACTTTTAGATTAGTACTTAACGTGTATGGCATGGTTGCATTTAGTAGTAGTAAGTATGTACAATAATCTTGTTTACTTTTATGAGACAAATTGTAGTAGTTGTATTTAATGCGATTATGTGGATAAACACTGGTGCCCAATTTCATTTTTTCTCTCCTATCTCGTTACGTCAAGCATAGAGTAAAACAATTTTTCATAAAATAATTGATAAGTTATGTGAATAATGAAGTTAAAGAATGATTTCATGCCCTCCCTGCTGTTTTACCACACAAATCTTTCAAATGCTTGTCAGTCGATCACAACAATAAACCTGATGAATTCCAACTCTGTGTGTATACGCAACACACGTTCTCATCCTATCGCAGTATCTAACAATCAAAGATCAAAACATTGCTACTGACTAAGTAACTTCAAACAAATGTAGCTTTGTATCTCTAGTATATATACTTGTCCCACCAGGTAAAATTGTTGTAGTATATGAATGTAAATGGCAGGTACTGCACATATTACCTACATTCAAATTGACACACACTGCTTACAAATACCTATAAGTGTGTGTAGACGAGAAACATGTGAATTCGTTGGAGAAATATTTTAAACTGTTTATAACCTTTAGTATAAAATGCTAATAATGCGTGTCTTAGAACAAAGAACAAACGTCTGCCGTTATGAGGCAATTTCCCTTATTGAATTTTAGACATTCACCGTCTTCGCAGGTGCAATTCATTTATTTATCTAAATGCGCACAACGCATAAATACACTTATACAATGCAATTTGTGCTAAGGTATAATATCTGTACTATGGGTATGAAAAGAAATGTCTTTGATGGATAATAGATTTCTTGACGCTATAAATTAAAAATTCAATTTCTTGTTTTGCTAAGGGTTTCTACAGCCTATTAGCTTTTTTTCTGAACAACAAGTGTCATATACCGAACCACAGCAGAAGAAATTATCATATTTTTATTGTTTCTTGGCATTGCAATTGTAATAAAGTATGAAAACAATGGAATACGCTTTTAATCTGTAGTGGCATGATTCAGGTATGTGCATTAAATGCTATTCATCTGCTTAAAGCTAAGAGCTTTTATCGTTTTTCAACTTGCACACTGAGGAATAGGTGAAGAGGTCAGTGAGAAGCGCAATGCAATCAACCTCACCACCAAAATTGTTTTACTATACCATATTTTATATCTGTAAGTGTATACTAGCCTGTACCTTTTATACCTTCTACTTATGCAAGTACAATATCTGTTATGACCTGTATGTAGGCATGTACTAGATAAATGATATTTATTTTATACCTAAGCGTTTTGTATACATGCTATTGACTATTGACTCATTTCAATAAATACAATGGTAATTTGTGTGTATAAATTATAGCGAGTCGAAGCCATTCTTTAGCTAGGAGAAAAATTCACTCCATAAAATCATAGTGGTATATATGGCAGTGTATTGAAGGTATTGATAATAGGGGAAATGATTGTGTTGAGTTGAATTGTGAAGGAGGCTGCAGTGTTGTAGGTCGAACGGCATGAGTTAACATGACCCAAGAAAAAGAAATAAATGGGTAGTTAGAGTGGATGAATGTTTGTCAACTCCCGTGGATCTCCATGGGGTGTCCTTGTCGGTCTTTTTCCGGTTCAGTAGGGATTCCTTGTTGTAGTGCATTACATGGCAGTTTACACACTGACTCTTGTGCTCGTTCAACAACCATAAAGCTACAATGAGTGATAAATGAGTGTAAATCCACTCAACCGTACTCAATATACACTCGACAAATAATAAAACCGTCTTTCCTTATCAAATTCATCCTTCTGAAAATATTTGTACTAAATTCTTCATTATACAGCAAGATTTTGTTTATTTATATACAAAGTATTTTCTCGTTACATTTCTTCATTTATTTGATGAAATTTTTCAAAATACTATTTGATTGAAATACTCATTGATTAATTATCTACAGTTACAGTGAATAATTTAGATCATAATTCCAAAGGAAAGAAATGCGGCACACAATTACGTATGTTAATTAATTTAAAATTTAATACTTCATGATTAATTAGAAATGAAGTGCATGAATACTATCACAGCTAATTTACTTACTTGCGTAAAGGATCTACATTAGCTATAATATCACAAATTATAAGTACAAATACAGGTACTTACCTACCTATAGCCGTATACTGATATCCTTAACAGAAAGTACAAGATATTCAATTAGTATTACTTAGCATCTCGTTATCAACTATTATGATTCAACAATTCTTGTCATAACAATGAGCGACAAGTATTTGTAAGTATTTATCTGTCTGTCATTCTTCATACGTTGTTGCTGTACTTATTACATACACCTTTCGAAGTTGTGAGTGTGCTTGTGCATGACATAACTTTCATTGTGCTCTTTACATTTGCTTTGTAAGAGCATGTTGTATACTTTTATTTTGTAAGTGACGACCGCGACCAAACCACACTATCAATTCTTATGTATGCATGTTCATGTTCAAATATTATGACAAAGAATCATTGTTGCATTCACAGGGAATAAGTAGACATTATGATACAATTAGAAATTAAACATGGATTCAGTTCAAATGCGTCGATTTGCTTGAGTGGACTTGATTTGATTTCGTTTGATTGCAAGTCCCTCCTTTCCATCATAGCAAATCAGATAATTGAACACACACACACTACAGACGATTAATATCATTTAATCCAATGCAACTATTGTAATACTGTTGTGTTACACAGTTCACCATAATGTTGTATAGGAATGGAATTTGAGATTCTGTAATAGTTGCTTGAATTCTTCCTTGATGTATTTACAATCTCTGTATATAAGTACACATAGGAACGACTAGGCGGTGAACATTGTGGTATTATGGTAAATGATAAAAGTTGATTGATCAGACTTACGCATGTATAGCAATTAAGAATTTATTATGTTACTAAAGCTTCAATTTGATTTCAACTAACAGTACACAACATCAAGATCAACCCACTTACATATTATTATCTGGTTATGTGTAGTATGTGCTTTAGCATTTCAATTTTCAATAGACTCTAATTGCTATTCTAATAATGTCAATTCTAGTTTGCATTGTACAATTTCTGTTTACAAAGAAAGAGACTTCACTTGAGTAAGTGACCGCTTATACAGATAAAAAAGTTAGGTACTTCATTTTAATAAAATCCTATTGTGGGAAAGTCTCTTCACGTAAATTTTCTTAACCCCTTTGTGTCTGTCACGATACAATTTTTGCTTGATTTTGTTTCTGGCTCTACTGTATTGTAACATTTCCGTATCAAAATTTAATTTGTGATTATTCTACAATTTGTTTATGCCAATTTTCATCTACCTGTGTAGAATTCTATATTTGAATAATAAACTATTTCTAATTTTTTAATTACGACGTGTGAGACTTGAACAATAAAGCTCTTTACAAAGTTTATTGTGTAAATGGACCCTTCAAAATGTAACAAAGCTGAAAAGGTGAATTCAATTTGTTGTAAAAGTAGCAGAAGACTCTTTTTTTCAAGTGGATTATTTTCTTTGAGGAAAGTCATCATATCATTATATTTGCTATCATGGCCTAAAAACTTCTGTGAACAGACAAGACAAAAGTGATGAAAAAAACAAAAGTTGTATGAGGGCGTCTTTTCGTGTGTTTTATAAATTTGTTTCCACATATTAAAGCATAGCGTGAGTCTCAACACGACATGAATTGGCTTGCATGTTACTAGATTACCCAAATTGTTTTCTTAGTTAGAGTAAATGCATGGCTACATCTAAGAAATAGTTTTTCTCTTATGGATTAATATGACATAATATCCCTAATGCAGGTAAGTAAATACTATGTTCTAAAGAAAGGCACACCGTGTCAAAATTGCATCCTTTCCTGTACCCATTTCTACTACAAGATGCGTTAACAATAAGTAAACAGACACACATAATATGCTCTACCTTTTTACTTATTGTTATAAAGTAGCGATGCCTATTAACACACAGCACATCCGTCTGAAGCACAAAAGTCCTATAGTTGCTTCAATGCCTTATGGACACAAAACGAATATTAGTAATGGGACTCACATCAACACTCTATTATTAAATTGCTTTTCCAATAAAAAGTAAACAAAAGCAACACGAAAAAATCAGGACTGTGTAATTTTATTAACCCTTTCCGGAGGCATATTGCAAGGCAAATATTGTTACCCTCAGCCCAGCTCCATCACATGAGACGACTGCTTACATTATTATAACTATAAATGACAGACACTAAAGAACTTCGTTCGTGGGTGACTAAAACACACCTCACACATACAAGAAAGGAAGATGCGTAGGTATATATACCTAGTACCTAATTTTGCACAGTGAGCTGAGATACCTGGAATTTATTATACTAAACATTAGGTTTAAAATATATTTACAAATAAATTCTACGATTCTACAAATCCTATCTGTATACTTACACTTAATAAAATTATCATTGATAAAAACTTGTGAATACCTATAACATAAATATACCCACTTCAAAGCATTTCATTTTTATTTGAATTCTTAAGAATTATTCTTTTTCATAATATGACTGATGCATTCTACCTTCGAATTGCCATTTGCCATGGTCTTTAAACCAAATAATTCAAATCACTTTTAATAATATACCTTATTTTGTGAAAATGATAAGCTTCCGAGTTCAATAATTGCTTGACATGATAATTATCACTGAGCTGCAATTCAATTCTATAAAGTTGTGATGGTCAATCATACAGCAAATAACTGAAAATTGTACAAAAGATAAGTACATAGTACATAGCAGCACAATGCACATCTGTCTTTAGATTTACACACTCACTCACATTAATTACTTACTTTATTTTGTTTCAACTAGCTCTTTGTTAAGCTTGAGCAAAGAGAACAATTTTCTTTTTGGTGAGTCTGGACTCTGGAGGGGCAAATAAATCCGGATGCTCGAAACACATAGGCAATGATTATAGATCATTAGTCATAATATTATTGAGTATTGGGTTGAATCATTGCGATTGATTTTCCTGAATCGTTTCTAGTAGCTGCTACCAGCTACATGCCGCCAACAGATTCTTAATGAACTTCCCTTTTCCTCTTCTGGAACTTGAAGCGCTATTTAACCTAGGTACGCTCCTTCGTCTCATAAACATACAATTACGCAGTATTTGTGAATTCATTCTTGTAAACTTGAAAAGAGCAGGCGACGACGACTGTCTAATAGTGCAGATTGTTCGTGGAAAATTTCAGTATTAATTTACTTTGCGTACCGTCCACAATAGTTGTTTTTGGATGTTTATTGTTCAGAGATTGCTGTGCGGTGCTGTTTTGTTTTGCTTGTAGTATGGAATGGTGCCGGCTGAGCTGCTCTTTTGTATTGAGCGTTGTAGTAACCTAATAAGTAACAAATCTGATATAATTTTGTTTCGTCTAGTCAATCTGCAACTTGAACTAACGACTAAACTCTAAATAAAGGGCAAAGTTTAAACTGCTCGTGTAAAACACATAATATAAAGCTAAAAGCTATACATTGCTTGTGTATGTTTCTTGAAGCCAACATAGATCTAGTATGGTATTAGTGTATGGGTACTTGTTAAGAGAACAGCAGCCGTAGTAGTATTAAGTCTTACTGTCTGGATGTATACCTACCAATATATAACTAGGTGCGTTCTTTACCAGGCATGGCCATGAAGCTCAAGCAAGCGTATTTTATATATTTCGGATGTTTTATATTTTATATTATATAGTGGTAGTGGTGGTAATAAGTAGTGCATTCGTTGAAACTTCTGCTTGTTCACTTATAATAACATAACAATTTACGAGCAATCAGGTAAACTTTCACACACAGGTAGGTAGATTAACCGAGTTGAGAAGTGTATGGTTAATGCTCGGCACAAAGCATTGCGCATCATTAGTGGGCAAGCCTCTTCCTTTCGGTGACTTGTACTTTTCAGGGAATCGTCTAATTTTTCACAGCCAGCAAATTGGTGTAGCCAGTCCGTCTTTTACTATACGCCTACACACAATAATATTATATAGTGCACAACAACAATTTGCCATTGAAACAGAAAGAATTAACGAGAAAAACGCATCTCTACAGCTCACGTCCTCGTATTCTTTACTACTATCGGTAGATTTCATTCATTACATTTCATAACACTCTATAAGGAAGTACAAATAGCAACAGCTTTTTACTAGAACTAGGTACTTGAACATTTTCTTAATCGATACCATCACTTTATCTTTTGAACTAAAACATAAAACAAACAATGTAATATCATCATATAACATAATGGATATACAACCTACAGGTTTCTTAACGAACTACCCGTATATTTCTTTTATTCTTTTACCTTTTCTAAGGTTAAGTGTAAATAACAACCGTGTTGTTTTGTTCTATGTGTACTTATACACATAAAAGAACTGACTCCAAGTTCGTTGTCATCTTATTTGACGCAATTTCAAATAAAAAACAATAAAAGTTTGTTTGTGATTGTATAAACGGTTCAATAGTATTTTATTATGCACATATACACTACATATATCTGTTAACATGGGTATATGATGATACAATTACAATGTGCTATATTTTTATTTTGACAAATGTCGGGTTGACGGACCGACGAAAGAAAAAAGCATCAGAGGATGGATAGATTCACGCTCTGTGATTTAGAAACATGTGCCCAAATGATTCACCGCGTCACACTTTAACCACTTCCTTTGACGCTCCATTTGTCACCAGCAGCCCTTCATCATCTCACCAGAGAACCCCTCTTCTTCCATTAGCCATTGTAGGAACAAGGCAATTTACTCTCGAGCGACGACTTCGTTGGCTCCGCTTTAAAATGCAGCAGAACACCACATTATGCACAAACACCGCAGTCTCACCATGTATTCTGTATGTATACGTATAATGGGTCTACCTAGGTAAATGCGTTTCTGTACTTCTTGTCTTATGTGATAGGTACCTTAGGTATATAGTCAGCATTAAAATAATGTAACTAATACTTGTGATTATCTGAATCTGTATTTCCTATCTTAAACAAAATCTATACGTAGCTCCGGTCTGTGCATTATGTAATTTATATAACATACTGCACACATCTAAGGAGTTTCTATCCGTATATTATCCTATTTAATACAATCATTTCAGTTAAAGAAGTTTAGTTATGTCTATATCGTGTATATCGTGTTTCTAATACGAAACACTTGCAAGTTAACTTAGCACAACTAAATGAAACAAAAAACTGATCAGGTAGTGTACAATTTCCTTTCATCTACTAGGTAGTAAGAAACAACATGGTTCATTTCTACTACTTGTGCATTTCGAATGCAGCAATATAAGATCCACGTAAAATCTTCGTGTCGACTTAAAACAGAAACGAGTATGTTACATGCACCGCGATTGAATTTGGAGGAAATGTAAAGTATTCTCGTACAAGTAGATACTCGTAATAGCTTTTCAGAAAAAACTTTTAACAGAGCTTCTTACACGGTATTTGTCTAACCTCTTATACTTCATATACATATAGAACTTCCCTATGAACATTATTGAAATCTTTCTGTGTGTCTAAATCTTACCACCTTAAGTATACCAGTACCAAGAAACGTAATGGTAAATGCAGTAAATAAGTAAGGAATAATAATATTAACTTAGCCAACCAATTTGGCAGCTGAAAACATAAATTGTATTCGTAGTAAACTGTGGAGTTGTTTGTGTGTACATAAGAATAATTTAGACATTAGAGTCGACACGTGACATGTGTGTAGTTTCTTAGAAGACAGATAACTATATAGACAGGTGCAGTGCACTAGGTACATGCACAAAGATGTACATACTTAATGCATGTGAGACTGTAGTTATGTAATGTCTAGTTTCTTTGTACTGTACATATTTTCATGAGGATTATATTCCGAGACTGTATAGAGATATGCATTGTAATGTGCAGTGAACAACACACTTAAACATTCTGGTAAACCATAATAGACGAAAACTTGAAGTCAAGGCAATTGTGAGCAAAGCAAGAACAAAGGTTAGGACCGAGTTGAGTCTGTACTGACTAACTAAAGGTAAATCTAAGTATTCAAGTATATGTACTTTACTTACATTAGTACAGTGTATAATATGCGTATACAGTATTGTATGTAATGTGTACTCTAAGATCCAGACGCGTCTCAAAGTGTAAGTAATTTAATGGGGGAAATTAGGAAAACATGATTGATAACGAAGTACATGATCCATCCATTAGAAAGTCAGAAGCCCTGTCTTGATTGCAAAGTTGCTGATGTTCCTCTCCAATCCATTCGTAGATAAAACTAAACAGACCTTCGAATCTTTTCGGTACAGGTAAGTTAAGGAAACACTCAGAGTTCCATAAAGTCATTGTCATTACACCACGTCTGACCCATTCAGCATTAAACTATTATTGAAGCTCTAATGATTTACTCGATCTTGACATTACTTTTATACATTTTTACGGTTATGGCTATCCTTACCCGGTTTGCGTACTACTAACCCTAGAAATCTGCTGGAAATAATTATTTCAATGCATTGCTACAAATTATTACTACTCTACATCACTTACATATTTAGGTATGCACTCAAATAGCTCATTATTGAACTAATTAACTAAAAGTAAAAATCTCTCAATAAAGATAAAAAATTGCCAATTTTTGAAAATTTACCAATTAGTAGGTATTAGATATATTTTTGAGGTAATTAATAATAATGACTTTGTCAGTACAATCTAAAGGGGACAAATAATTTCAGAATTGACAAGCATTTACTAAATTACAACTTCTGATAGATTGATATTACATGATAAAAATTCAGATTAGGATTTCATTTGGATAGCATGTACATTTAGTTGTAATTTTTGGGCCTATACGTAAAGAACGTAGAACCAATTTTACTGAAAATTAACTTAACCTACCTAGGTACGTATTTAGGTTTACCCTATGTAGGTAAGATATAAATGTGTTAAGTTTCACAGTTATAAATTATAAACATCGTAGACTTGTAAAGCAACTTAAATAGCACTATACACATGTTTAAGCACACGAATGTTAAGTGTCTTTGTATTTATTGCCTAGGTATATACAAAGGTACGTAAAACGTACGTAGTATATTTGTGTAGTATACCAGTATTGGTCAAATTTGATGTTGACATTTATGTTAATAATAATAATACGCTTGAGGAGAAACTTGGAAGAACAAATTAGAGCTTGTTCTTGGGTGATGTTGGTTTTAGCATTTATATTATAATCCTACGGCAAAATTTATAAATGCATACACATCTCACGGCGTAGTTGAAAAGAATTGCATAAGCAGTAAAGTAAATTTATTATTTGCGTTGTGTGCGTGGTCGCCAAGTGTATGCTTCTGCTGGTACATATTGATGTAGATCCCACACTTACTTAGTCTGCACTTGACTGCAAACAATAACGTTAATAAAGTGGTGGATCTATCTATATAATACTTGCTGTATATGTATGTATACCTACATAATATGTAAGCAGAATTCTAAAAAGACTCGTTTGGTTTGGTCTGGCCACTTGATAATTGAATAGCTAATTGCATTAAATCTTTGAGTCTAATGAGCGTTTCGTGACCCTACAGCCACGCCTTCCTCAAGAACAAACACAAAATGGGATCGCTTTAATTTATTCTTTACAAGCATTTTTTGCTCCTTAATTATAATTACGCTCTTCCCTTTCTCTCACTGTGTTTCTTCCATATACTCTTTCCCAGTACATTTCATATTATACACAACTCCAGAGTCAGAGTCAGAGAGAAAGAGTCTTATAAGTCCAGCCGTGGCATTGTATTGCGTTCTTGCTGGAGGATCTCTTTAGTTTCCTTTTGCTTATTGTTAGCATTTGAGCTTCACTCGTCTAGGCTGTCTTGACTTGAATACCAATTGCTGATGATACCGCCGCCGCCACGTCCTTCTAAACATATTTACCACTTTGCCTTACAAACAAAACGTCATTTAGCTAACTGCTGTACAGAACATGAGCATCTTTGTTGAGTTGTCCATATTCTCCCATTAGGGATTTATGAAAAGTCTTTTTATTCATTACATTACACAATGGTAGTAGCTTAGCTTGTTCAGCGGGTTTGTATTGCATAGTGTAAATTAATTAGTAGGTATTTGTACATGTTGCAACAAATCTATCCATGTAAAGAGTATGTTGATATACAACTTTAAGATCATTAATACAAAAAGTAATACTGAACTATGATTGTTTGTACAAATTTTTAAGTGCAAAATAATGTAGAACAATTTTCATAGCTCAAAGGATACAGCTATTTGAAAGTGTATTCACTCATTTAATAGTATTTTTGATTAGATTTAGATAATATTATAATGATAATAATTCAAATATTATCAGTGTACAGTATAGGTATAAGTATTTTAATGATAATGTTCTTTTGCTCAAGAAACGTTAGTAATTTGTTTCCACATTAATATAATAGGGTGATTTGCCTACACTTAAATGCTTCTCATAACAGCGTTAAAAAGAATTTCTAGTAGTGTCGAGTTCACGAGGAGTAATAGAGAGTGTGTATTAAAAAGAGCCTTTTCTGTCTTATTCTGCTTGACATTCTGAATTAAATTCAGATATCCATCATTATGTTCATTATGTCTCATTATCAAGTCAGAAATGGAGTAAATGAGCAATAAAACAAAACGAAACGAAATGTTCTCGCCGAAAGCAATTTATAATGCATCTATAAAGCCGAAAGCACCTGTACTCGTGTGTTACTCGTTTACTACGTATAAGTACACAGAAAATGCCCTATGAACAATAACTCGTTATTTTATAAGTATTTATAATGTAATGAACAAAGGAAATGAGTAAGGTCATTTGAAATTAATTTTACTCAAGGCAGACAAAACTGTTGATAATTCTGTTTTCTTTCTGTTCATCGCAATTAGCCGAAATAATTGTTGAGTTGAATCGAGTATGTATTTCTTTATTAGGTAAGTATAGAATAACATAACCATCATTACTATCTTTAAATGCTCCTGATGTATAAATATACCTACGCAAAACTGCTGGCAAGGAGCAGAGTAATCTGAGAATGTGTATTTGCTATAATAAAACAGACAGGTAGGTAAATGGGCAGGAATGTGAGATAAAAGATTATTTTGCACATACATGTGTAATATGTACATTATAAAGTTAAAGTATGAATCTGGAATGGTTGGGCGCACTTCATTTACAAATTACTACTACAAATTGCCCTCATTGCAAATTACTCATTTTGTGGTGTAATAAGTAAAACCAAAGCAGTGCGTGTTCATTTTGAACTTCACATGTTATTAGAACTAAATAAACTTATGAATTTTATATTCCAAAGAAATAATCCATGCCTTATTATACTAATGTACCTAAAGTGTACTAATGTACTAATAGAGTAAAGTACAGTGTACCTAAGGTTGTAAGTAGCATATTTTAGCATAATAATAATTTATAAGAGTCTTAATGTACACGTTTACATCTTACATGTAATAATAATAGTACAAATCAGATTTGAAAGTACAATACGGCCAAAACAGTAGCAAATGTTCATTTATATCTTTTTATGTTTATTCTGTCAAGATACTATAGAATTGTCCATAAAAAGCTTTCATGGATTGATAGCCCTTTATTGGAATAATAGGATGGTAGTACTTTATATATTGGTATGCATTATGCAATATCGGTACTAAAATTAAGTATCATTGCAGAAATACCCATTTTCTGCTTCTCAAGTTACATAATTCTTTGTATGCAACCCTTTCTGTAAATATTTCTTAATTCAACCACTACTAATTTAGAAAAGAAATATTTTCATGTCATTACTCTAGAATTAAGTTTTATATTACGATGGGAAATGGAATAATCTCCAGAAAAGACAACAGAAGTCTAATATATTTTATTTTATTTCTTTTTATCTTTGTTACAGCCTTCAGACAGCTATATGAACAAGAGGCAGGAACTTAAAGCTATAAAACCCTATGGAGTATCCAATTAGACTCGAACTCAGACCGAAGAAATGAAAAAATTATTTCTTTAATTCAACTATAGTAAATACGTAACTCAAGTTCAAATCAGTATTTAGAATGTTTTTTTTAGAATGTTTGTTTATTATAATTGTATTTTTTGTACATTGTTTACCCAAAAACAGGGTATGTGAACAGGGACAATTATGAACGAAACGCACATAAAGCTTACGATAATCATCTATATGAAGCTATCTATTTACCTGTTAAAATTAAAATTACTTACGATACTACTATTTTTAATCTCAGAGTTAATCGAATACATTTTCAGTGGTACAAGTCCCATTTGCAATAAATTAACTAGATTACTATTCACGTCTACACTTTGCAAATCCATTCTGATAATTCTATGATACTAGTAACTAGAGTAAAATTAAAATTTTCTTGCTGACAAAAATGTGTAATGAAAATGTTTAATTCCGAGACTTCATTTGATAATTACGAATTCAATATTATATTCTGAGAAATATTATTGTAGATTTGTGTGCTTCAGTCCTTTCCTCCATGCAAAATCAATGGAAATTCATATTCAATTTCAAACTTTCAAAGACATTTGAATTCAATTAAAAATACAATAAGTTATTAAATACGACGATGGCAGCCGTAGTGGTGTTAGCCTATAAAATATACTAATCGTAAGCGTAAAATAAAAATTCAGTGATTAAAATAGTGACAATGGGTAGATAATTTATATATAAATACTTAATAAATTAATATTACGTTTATATCAATTTTGAAACTTCATTTTCATGCTTAATGTAATAATTAGTTGTGAGTACACTATACAGCTGTAGACTATACATATTCTATTAGACATAGGTTAATGCATTCAAAGTTCTAATCCAAAGATATTAAATTTAACAAATGTGTCCATTCTCGTTGGCAAAGATTTTGACATCTTTGCAATAGCTGAGGTCATTTATCTTGTGTGGTCAATTGCAAGGCATTCATACATGACGTAGGTATATACTGTTGTTCCAAGTATTCAGCCTGTTGTGTATGTGTTTGTATAAGCGTAGCGTGAGAATGATGATTATGAGTGCACGAGCATGTCTGGCAAATGACGTACCTGACACATCCTATTTGTTTTTCTCGAACCAGATAGTAATGGAATAATGGAAGTTGTTCTTATTCTCTCATTCTTCCATAAAAACTTACCTACCTGTGAATTCACACACGCAGATAAACTTTTCATCCCCCACTGATATATAAATGGTCATTAAATTAAGAATCTATTGAACAACTGATTTTTAATAAAATAATTAACTTGCTCTAATAAATGAAACGATGTCTGTTTTATTACTTACTGTCACAATGCAAAATGCATTGCTCGCACTTTTCTAAAGGTATTTTCTGAGTCTTTTGAACAATAAGTGCTCGAGCAATTTTATTTGGTTCAATTGAAACTTTTACATCAATATAGCATCTATAGTAATAAAATAAAGCACTACATAATTTCTTGAGCATTTAGACGCATATATTCGTACGGCAGTTGATCAGCTCCTCCTTGTTGCTTTTTTATTTAGCGTACAGAATCTTTTCGACACGACGAGTAAAAATGCCGAATGCAAGTCAAAGAAACAGATTTGTAAAGAATCACGTCTAGTCATCTGAACTAAATTGGCTCGTCTGGTGTACAGAGCGGATAAAGATCAAGAAGAAACAAGTAAACGAATGAAATGCGTGGCTCATTCATGATTAATGAGAATATCTGAGGCAAAAGAGTGTATTGTAGTACTTAGAGAGCGTTTCACGCGCTCTTTGTTTGCACACATACATTATAGTCTCTCAAGCTTTGTTTTTCTTCTGTCGTTGCCTCTTTAAGTGCATCTTTTACACATTGTAAAGCATCATCGATTCATGAGTTGACCATGACTCCATTTTTTTAATTTGTTACCCTTATCATGCTGGCAAATGTTAAAAGTCAATTTACAATGTTTTAAAGTAGCATCTGTAATGCACATTTAAATTCATTATTTCGGTATAGATACACAATATCATGTTGTTAAACGGAGGGAGAAAGCACAATACTTCTATTTGTTGATTTAAAGATGTCTTGATCATTTGATCCTTGCCTATGATTATCATAAATGGAAATAAATGAATTTTTATAATAGATAGATAATAGCAGAATGCAGTCACACCTATAATAAGCTGTACTATTTATAACCAAGCAATGGAAATACATATTCAGAGACTTGGAAACTGGATTACTACATGGGCATAAAAGGGCATAAAAGGATAAATCAACCTTAAAAATAGTATTATAGAGATATGTGCGTAAATAAGTCAGCTATATAAGACAACTGCGGAAATTGTACAAACCATTTAGTCGAAAAGTACCATTCTGAATGCACATACTAAAATTATAGTACTTCCATCGCAGTAACGATTAATTAAGACCTTATTTTATTATTGTGTCAAAGAAAATTTAACATATGCTTTCGAGAAATAAGACAACTATATAAATACTGTCTACTTAGTAATCATTTTTGTTGCGGCAGATTGCCTTTGTAATGATAGTGTTCAGTGACCATGGATTGGTGTTTAATATGTAAATTACAAAAGATTTTTATACACAAGTAATTTATTCTACTGGAAAAACCGAAAACAATAAAAATTTATGAGAAAAACAAATGAAGCTTCTATTACGCCCGTGTGCATAAAGAATATTATATGCGAATTTAAAGTAGCTAGTTGCCATTTTATTGCAATAATAAACAAGAGTATCAATTCCACTGGTAAACTACACCGGAAACATTTACTGCTTTACGTGATCTAATTAAGAACTGTTGTTGACAGTGTAGTGTGACCACCCGCAAGCTTTTAACTGGCTTTTTTAAAAGTCAGCAATGTTGCATCATAATTTGCTGAAAGTTCCCACTTGTATTTATAATGCAATAACAAAAACTTGTTCACTGAGTATTGCCATTTTTAAAATGCATTCCTATATGCATACTCATTTATGTTTTTGTCATTCTTCTCTCACAAACATGAATCCTACAATTTCTACATGCACATACATACACATGCACTCATTTTTCATTTAATTGTTGTATAACATTCTCCTTAATTCACTCACGCGAGTAGTTAAACTATTTTTAGCATACTATTGCATATGTAGAACACATTGTATATTAGGTACTACTTTATAATGGTTTACGAAGCCTGGTACATAGCACACATTGGTCAGTTTACATTTTCAATGGAAGCAAATCAAGAAAAGTGCTGTAAGGGCAGAACTATGTAACAATAATATATAATGCGGTAAAATCATGTTTGTATTATAAAAGGGTGGGTCTGCGGAAAACGTTTATATTTGAAGAGGATGAATAGCTAGAGTCATAGTAGCTATTTCTTCTATTGAACAACCCCAGTGGAGAAAAGTTAATGATGTGTAATGGGCTTTGAAAAGGGTTAAGCAGTAAATATTGTATCGCAAGATCCTCTCAATTATGGTCTCTATTGTGAAAGGTAACTTAAATCTGACAATGAACCAAAGCAAAGGTTTCCGTTTCTGTACAAGTCAAACTGAGCTGTGAATCAGCCGTCGTGGCCGTCGGCTACACTTTGTTCAACAAAGTTCATAATACCACAATACAAGACAAACCATATTATACACAAGACGCTCATGAATTTTATAACAAATATGCCTACTCTAAGTTGTTTTATACCCCGGACTGCTACTACTTAGGTATAGATATACTTTTACACTTTGATTAAACACTAAAACTAAGTTGCAAAGTCACGACCAACCAATTATCTCATGAATTTTGATGCTGGGCTCGAAAAACAACAGTTTTATAGTTTTATGTTTGTATTTTGTATCCCACTAGTTACAGTTTTAGAAATCGTATATGGAGACAATTGTTTAATTTTTGTCAAAATGATTTTATATTATTATTATTATCCATAAACTGTAGGTAGCAGAGCTTTATTTCCAAAAGTAAACAATTACAAAGTCCAAGCATAAGAAAAATTGTATGATAGTTGTAGTTCATCAAAATGTGTAGGGAGAAAACAAAATTTTGACTTTGTCTTGATTGATTGATGAAATCTATTAAACAATAGTAAGATTTTGTTTATAGCTAATAAACTCAAATCGTTCTAATAAAATACGTCTACTATAAATGAAATATTTTATCATTCTGGACTTCAATTACTGTTGCCAGTTTAAAATGAGATTATCATTTAGTTATATAGGTACAGATTAGATAGATTCACTGATTCATGATTTCCAAAAGAAAAATGATAATGAATGAATTAATATTTACTTTACTAAAATACACCAAAATTTCTAATGCTAATGCTTATGAAGACCTACTGAAAAAATTATTTCAAGATTAGTATGTACAAGTTTATATATACAACGTACTACCAACAGTTTTGAGTGCAGCCACTGAGTAAACCAAACCTACTGAATACACACATTATATACGTATAGTACAAAGTAGAGAAAATATCTACAGACAGATAGTGATTCTGGCAATTCCCAAACATGTGTACCTTATTTTAAGTGAATTTGCTACCCGTGCATGTACATACAATGTCTGTGATGTAATAATTAAGTGGAGGAAATCCTCATAATAAAAGTTAGCAGGAAATGGAAACCGCGGAGTGAAGTCTGATATGATCCACGCTTTTCGCCTCTGCCATTTCTGCTGTCACAATTTAATTTAATTTTCTCATTATTTAATTTTTTACTATCCTAGAAATGTTAGACTGTGCAAACAAGTGCAATTTAAATACCTTAGCAGAGGAAAGCTGTTTACTTTGAATTTATTTTAGACCTTTCTTGTAATTACCTACTGAAATGTGCATGTAAAGCTGCCGACTGAGTTAAAGAATGGCAAGTAAAATTGCTAGTGATTACACATTTTTTAAATGCACCTCTGTGCTAATATCAATGGTAATTACTTCTACTAATTGTGTACCTTTAAAAACAGTTTCTAATCATTAGAGAAAAATATTTAACTAAAATCACATTTCAATAATTTTTCCCCACTTTGCAATTAAGGCAAGGGAAACAATTTTCTTAGGAATTTGACCTTGTTCATTCTAATAATCTATTTGGTATTTCATCGTGAGCACACAATTGTTTTGCAAATTGCTCGATCAGAAAGATATTAGTCTCCAAAGCATATTATCCTGATTCTAATCAAGTCTAGGCATTTAACTTTCTTTTAAATTATTTGCTGACACATTATTCGCATTATTTGCATATTTGAATGTATTATCATTTGTTTAAACCTTATTACATGGAATGTTCAGATTTTCGGAGCTGCTCTTCTTATAACATCGAGTACAATTTTACGAAGTGATTCTCTACAAATTGATTTTTACCTGGAGCGTCTGTTAAGAACGAGAGACAGTTCTCGATTTCCTATAGATACCTTTGGTTCATGCATTGTAACCTTGTGTTACGGAGTATTTCAGCTTGTAACTTGTTTGATGTACTTCTTTAGGGTAAGTAGACTGGGAAATACGAAAGAAATGTTAAGAACGAGTAATAAGACTGCTGTACACATAAGACAGACATAATTTAATCTTTTGGTTTTATGGGAATCCCTTTAATTTGTAGAAAATGTACAGTAATTTGTTTTCCTAATTGTATGTGCACTTGTAATAAAAAACTAAAGATAGTAACTTTGTTGAATAGGATGTTAGCTGGAGGAAATGGACGTGGATGAACTTCAGTTTGTTTCTCGTGTACGGCTTGTGCTTGGCAATCTTGGATCATGATCAACAGCTCCGACACTTTTACGAATATTATATAACTTTAGTGTCTAATTGCACCTATTCGTTTCTCTTTATTTTTCTGGGCGTGTTTCTTATGTAGTTAACTTGATGATTACAATTTAATGCAATAAAATGTACCTCAGTATATACTCAGTACCTACTGAGTTAAACTTACTGAGACTTACCTGACAAAAAATTGCATACAGAGCAGATATGTACTTGTTTATTTGTAAGAAGAGCACGCATTTTGCAATGTAAATACAATTCCTTATGTGTGTCTTATAAATGTTTTCGCAGCAAATCAGTTCGTACAAGTTTTATAATGCGCTTATTTTTATACATTGTAAAGAATAGCCAGCAAAAAAGTAATTTTTTAACCTACAATGTACAGTATGCGTATTTAAACATAAAGTATAACTTACATTTTCTGGTGTATACCTACTTCGTTTTGGACAATACTTCATTTATGTCTTCATTTAGTTGTGCCTTGTTATATGTGTATGTATACCTAAATTTAATGCCATATTTTAATTGAATGTGTTTCTTACAAACAAACGTAATGAACCGTAAGTATGATAAATAAGTAGCAGCGAAAATACTGTGGGACATGCGGTTAACTTCCCGTTCCACATTACTGCCCCGTAGTGTACGTAAACACTCAATCTATATTTCCGTATGTTATGTAGGTACACAATCTCACTTGTGATGTGGCTATTTGTTTATCACAATAATATATGACGAATTTATAATAAATATAAAGCTTTATGGCCTATATTCTATTTTTTACTTGCTAATACGTACTTTAAAGTTGCTTTCCATTCTTCATAGCTGCACTATTCAACAGGAAGCGAAAACCGCAGATTGGGTTTTACTGTTAAGCTGGACTTGTCATTTAACACTTATGGATTTATTTCTATTTCTACTTCAGTTTCATGACGTGAGTCCGATATATTTTCCTATTGTGCTCAAGTTGTAAATGTTTTTCGTCTATTAAATACTGGTAGATAGGTGTAATTATTTTCTTTTTTTCTCACTGTTTCAGTATTTTTTTATCAGAAAGCAAAATGTCCCGAAAAGGGCAATTGTTACGATATGCTAGCAGATATGCTAGCATCGACGAAACCGACAACGAATTTGCGGCTAGTCGAAAGTTTAATGCGCTCGCTGGATTTGTAAGTGAAATAAAAATATAATTAATGTGTTTTTAATCTAGATAAATCGCCGAAGAGGCTGAAAATAAAGTATTTTTCTGTAATATGAGAAAATAATTTGATTTCTACATAGTTGTATGGTCTTATAACACTTGTTTTCTCTGGACTACTCTTGAGCAACGAAAAACTTCAATTAGAAAATTATGTCGGAAAAAGCTCCAACTCTGGCGATATTTTTCCTTCAATTCTATTGACATGCATTGCAACGACCGCTGCTGCTTCAATACTCCAAACAATAAGCGGAATCATGTATTTATGTGGGGTAAGAAAAATACAGTACCCACATGATTTTTTAATTTTAGTGTGTATTTCTATTAATGATATGAATGAATATTATACTAGGTAAAATATATACCATTTATAAATATTTATTATTTATTTGTTTTCATTAGGTTTATTGAAAGTCTTTGTGTTGGGAATTGTTTTTTGTATACACCCAATTCTAAGATATTTTTTCTCTTTATTTACAGGATTTGTCTTTTTCTACTTGGAAATGGATAAAGTTGAGTTTGGTCGTGGCTTTCACTACTTGCTTCATCTTTTTGGCAAAACGATCTTATGCTGTGGACTACTACGATTACTATTACTACATTCTATTAGGGAATGCAATTTACTCTGGAATCATTCTAGTGAGCGATGCAATATGTTATTGCTGTTCTAATCCAGGATTATGAAGTCACCCCCTATATTCATCACTGCAGTTGTATGACCCGATAAAAAACAAATTTGATTTATTTATGACAAACCTTTGAAACAGTTTTGCTAAGACATTGGTGGAAACGAATGCAGGAGAATCATTATTGTATTATATTCTTTTAATAAAATGATCTTATAATTTGTTTATTACAGACATTATCAAATAATTTATAAAAATGACAAAAGTTTATATCAGAGACACCCGTAGTGGATTCCTCTATAATTTTATTATCTTTAGCTATTAGAGCGTAAATCATTGCTACCATTATTATTATTTCTCATATTGTCTAGTTTAGATTCATGTTCCTTAGCTTTAACTCTCAAAGCGTTAATGCTGCTAGCTCTTCGTTCAATCTCGGCCATAGGTCCTACTATTTTATCGTTAATACTATGTGGATGAGAGTTCGGAGAAATTACACTTCGAAAATCATTATCACTATTTTCCTCTGCATCCGTCTTCGGAGAAATGGATTTTCTACTTGTGAGATTGTTATTATAATGAGAACTGAGGGGGGAACTTCCCATGGGGCTATGAATTGACAAAGACGAAGCACTACCTGAACTACATCCACCGGTTCCTCCAAGAAGAGACATTTCGGACGAATTTAAATGATGATTCATTTGTGAAGCAGCTGCAGCTACATTTAAATGAGCCAAGAGATTCTGAAATGAAGGCGCACCGGGTAAATAAGCTGCAGCGGGGTTCAAAAACGGAGATCCACGATAGTTTAAATGGGAGTGGTGTGCAGACAAAGCTGACGGGAAGTATTGCAAATGAGGACTCCAAGAATGAGGGATTCGATGCGATGTGGGCAGCATGTGAGGATTCGGAGACGGCGGGTGTGACTCCATAGGCGAATGCTTCCGGAGAAACATCGAACCGTAGGACATTGGCCCTTGTGCTTGCTGGGGACCTCCTAAAGCAATGCCACCTGAAAATGGGTTGTACGGATGAGACTGTGGACCCACTTTCTCATTCTTCCTCCATTTAGCTCGACGATTTTGAAACCAAACCTTCAAAAAACATTTCAAATTAAATTGAATTAATTTTCTCCACTCATATTTTATCATGCATTCTACACTATAGAGATACATATGCGGAGATGCTTCACACAGTGTATTAAAATAATTCACTTTATCCACCATGATATTTATATTTCCAGTTATTTCCCTACTAAAGATACACTGTCGAATGTACAATTATACCAAATTGTGTATCATATATGGTTAGGTAGTACATGACAGTTTCAATTGCATTAAGAATTATTTCGAATTTTAAGAAATTAAACTTGATTTACTTTTCAGATAGCAATTAAGAGATTTTAGGCGAGAATCATTAATTAACTTAAAGTAAGCGATAATTTTTTGTGTATTAGTACCTAGTACGCAAGAGAATTATTGTATCAAAACAGATAAACTACACTTTATACTTGCATTGTGAATTTAGAAGATTGTGATGTTGTTAAGGAAGTCTAAAGGTACCTAGGCAGGATTAGTGGTTTGACTTGTGTGATGGACTATTAAGGTGAAGTTTTTCCTCATTACATAATAATAATAGTACGGAAGGTTAAGGAAACTAATACATTTCAACATGCCTATTGCATCTTCACCTGCATACTTAATACTTTGGTACACCTGCAGTAAGAAATTAGATATTCCATTAATTTTAATACAGATTTAATGTACTCTTTGCCCTAAGTGTAGCATCAAGTGCTACAGGTACAAAAGAAGATGAATCCAAGAAGACAGAAAAACGCTGTTGACGCTACGCTGAGTTAACTTGATAGGAGTTTGACATTGACATTCCAGTCTTATCCTAATAAATAATAAAGTCTCAGCGAGTGTCTCCTTAAAAACATTACAATTTACTGATTACACTCAAGAGCAGACAACCTATTAGCCTTATCGCGGAGAAACAAGGCATTGTAATTAGATTTTATTGCCTTGCCCATTTAGACAAGTGAGAATTCGTCTCAGCTCTGGCCTAAGTTTATACATTAGTACGCTTAACATGTTTAGCCACAAAAATTGAACCTTATACACAATAATCTCATCATTCTCATCCCTACTTTAATATCTTAACGCATAACACTAGCGTATTATTATTATTTGCTGTCAATAGAACCTACAAATACTTATTCATTTCTATTATTATGAGAATTATCTCAAACTTCTACAATCTTGACATGTATACACATTAAAAAATTTAAAAAATCTACAATTTCATTCATTTAATTATAATTAATTACGATCAATCTTTAATACTCGGAGTCTTTCTTTTGTTAAAATTATTTGTACAAATGAAAAAATTGAAAAGTTCAACGAAGAATCGACTAATAATAATAATCTCCTGGTTAATAATAGGAAAGACTGAGTTGAAATGAGTCTGTAACAGACGGTTAGTTACACTAACCCATACTGCAAAAGAAGGAAACACTCTTTGTTTTAATGGACAGCTTAAATGTTATAAATTGGAAATGGAACGCGCTTATTTGGGTCTTGAAAAAAGTTTTGATAAGAAAATCCCTTTGATAATTCATTCATAATGATTAGATGAGTTTTAAATAGAATGGAGTGTTTAAACGAGTTAGGTAATTTCTGAGGCGTGATAATGCGATAGCACACACAGTACCATACGGAGGATCTGAGTCTGACCAGACTAGAATTTATATTATGGTGGTGGTGAGCGTGAACTTTACAAGCATGCTGATCCAAATTCAAATCCATGTGTGTGTGTGAGAGAGAGAAAGAGTTACATATACATAGTGAGAGATGAGAGTATAAATAATAGAGATAAGGTTGAGCTCACGTTCAATTTACAGGTAAAATATACATAATACGGGGTAATATATACATACACACAAAGAGTGCATAATACAATGCAATACACTGGCTAGTTCTAAAGTCTAAAGACAGACATAGGTAAGAAATAGACGAGAGAGAGAGAGGTCCAAAGACAGGAGTGAAATGAACGGATGATTGAAGACCACCCTCTAGGTTTCCCAATCTGAAAAGAAAATGTTGTCTGGCAGGCGTCAGTGTAGATTACAGGCTTTTACAGATAATTACACCTTATAAATGGGAAACCGGATACTCTGACACATTATTTAGGCAGGTACTTATGTACATATGTGTGTGCACAGTGTACACTACTCTACTCTAGTCCACACTCTTTTATTCGGCCAACTCTTGTGATGGCTGGACTCAACTCAACTCAAGTGGACTGCAACAACGGTTCTTCTTCCATCAATGTATGCATTATATCACTCATTACTACTTACCTTATTACTCACACTATGCTCTTCTACATACACACAATCAGGCAAAAAACAATATGCATACTTATTGTGACTTAGTATTATACACTACAACTGGTTTCCTAATAGAAAACTGTATGTTAATTATGTGCACGCATAAAAATACAGCAAAGGTAATTGTTTTCAAAAGTGTTATATAGTACATACATAAGTACACTACAGGAAAGGATTCAATTGTGGTGTGGTGGTGTGTTATTTGTAAGTATATTTGCTTTAACGTTTACATTAAATGGTAAACGGTAAGGGTTATTACTATTACTGCATTTACTCACAGTCACTATTCTCTAAAAAAGCCATGATTCACATAAATTCCTATGAGCTATTGATTAGTAGTAATTAATTTGACTGCAAATCCAACCTGCAAAACAACCAGTCACGGAATAAACTCGAATGCAATGTTTATTCTAGATACATACGTAGATGCACTCTATATACATACTACGTTGTAGATAATATTATTATTATTAATTTGGTTTTTCCTTAACACTTAAGCACATCTTATTAAGTAGGTAGGTATACCTTTAATACATTCAATGCATTGGTATCGGCAAAAAGAACCTTTTTGTTTGAACAGATGCAGATGTGAAGTATAATATGTCTATGCAAAATGTTTTGCTAATCATTTTTCCACAAAGTAGCTAAGTTGTTTTCGTGATGTGCGAAGAATGATGGAGAGGTATTGTTCACCTACCTGAAGATTCTTGCAATTTATTTAATTAGTAGATACAAAATTAATAGGGATGAACGCAGCTCACCTGGATTCTAGCTTCCGTAAGACCAACTTTCATCGCAAGCTCCTCTCTGTAACGAAAAATTCAAACGTGTATTCATATTTAGTCGTGAATGCAACAAATACTGACATGAACAAAGACGAGAATGCCTCAGGTAGATAAAGTAACAAAGGTATCAAGTTTATTTGTACACGCAAATACACAACTCAAAGCTTCTACTTAATATTATTATCACTACACTACACTTGCGTCTTTCAAGTGTACTACATTGAATGCAACGCGTATGAGCGAGTTATAATAATCGTGCTATGCATTTCTTTGCGGTTTACTTGCTTAACTAATACCACTCTGGGGTTACAATGTGATTATTAGTAAATCTGTTATACAAATGCGCTAATGAATTTATCGCTTAGACTTGCCCCTTACACTCAGATCCATAAGGTCAATTTTCTTTGTTGAAAAATTATTTTACTTTCATTAAGTCTATTTTTCGAGCTCAACTCACCCTTCGTCCCTACATTCAATTGGCTCCCTACTGTGAACAATATTGTTATTTCCATTCTCAAACCTATAATTACACTTTCCACGGCTAATCTTCTACACTCCTGCATTTATCACCCTAAAATGAATTTCCTGCACCCTTTTCTATTTTCGGGGTGTGTATGTATGCTTATACCATATACTTAGATTACCATCAGAAATATATCTGTTACACAATCCAATTCAGAAATCTCAAGTAGGAAATCAATATTTTATTCATTTTGCTTACCGTGTAAAAATGTCTGGATAACTGTTAATTCCACAATGCAGCAACGTACAGTGAAGGGTAACATGAAACAAGTAATATTCTTGAATTAGTTTCATACAATACAATAAAGTTTCATAAAAATATTAAACCTACTGATTTTACTTGTGACAATAAAAGTGATCTTACTGTGTTTGTTTGAATTGACTTTCTAGCTGGTCTAATTGAAAGCTTGTAAATGTTGTTCGGTAGCGTCTTTGTTTTCTCCTTGGAGTTTCCTCGGGGTTGCCCTCCGAAGCATTGTCGTCTGAACCACCGTCTCGCATGTCATTATCATTGTTGTCGATCTCTTCCCCATTCTCAAGATTCTGGTGAGATGTCGAGCTGTTTTTTGACGATGTAGTCATATTGTCCATTTCTCCGCCAACTTCTTCGTTGTCTTCAGGAATGCTTAAATTATTGTCATGAGAAATTCCATTCAGTCTAGCTTCTGAATTGCGTCGCATTGTTTTATTGCTCTCACATATTTCTTCGTTATTTGAGCTATCACCTTTAAAAACAAAAATGTTTACATTTTACATTGTTTACATTTAATCTTAATCAAATTATACTAAACACACTAAACAGTAGAAACTGTTTTTACATATTATTCAGTAGCGGAGCTACTGTATAAGAACGCGGTGTGTAGACTCTATGTATGTATGTATGTATGTGTGTATCTGTGCACTTATGAACTAGTGTGAATTTATAACATATCCGTGTCCGCTATAAATTGACAGTAGTTCATCCTCAATCTAGCCGATTCTTGTGTTATTCTCATTCTCTCTAGCGCATTCCAATGCAACCACTTCCACTGCCCATCATTCTAGCGCAAAAGAATATTACTTCGTTTCGTTTGTTGAAAGTTTGCCTGTAATGCGCGCTTACAGACAAATTTTTTCCTGTTCACTGGCTGCACTACACAAACCTCAATCTAGCCATCATTTTCACGAGAATACTAAAAATTAAATAT
>JAQFYB010000611.1:0-48322 GCA_034694085.1 Pogonognathellus longicornis
GATGACAACATTTGTTGACAACAATTTGGTCAAGGGCGTAAAAAGGTTCCTACATGTCTCCACCACTTTACTATACCCGTTTTACTACGGTTTATTTCCTCTGGCTTCATTCGCATGCACTCTCTTCTTGGAAACAACTATGTACATACACTATGTACATACATAATGTGTACTGCACTTGTGCTGTGTTGACAACACACTCACAAGACATATAATAGCCTCGCTATCTTCTACAAAATCAACGAAAGTGTGGATGGAAATAGTTTCTGGTTGCATCCTCTACTGCTACAAATGAAAGGACATTGAAATTCTTGTAGAACACAGAGCTACAGGACTGGAATGAATTTAGTAACATGAGCCATCTCAGCCGGAGTAGTTGAGTTGAAGGCGATGAAAGCGGAGAGAGGAAGTAGGTGGTGGTGGTTGTGAGGACTCTTGAAAACATATAGTGGTCCTGTATTCTGTACTATCCAAGTTGTAAGTTAGTTAGTTATTGAACTGAACTCTCAACATAACTGTCGCTACAAACTAGAAAAGTGACACTAATGAAAATTAAGTTCCTTCTTTCCCCTCTTCTCCACCACTTCTTCCTTCATGCGTTTATCTGTCCTAGTCTTGTCTACCAACGTGTTTTACATAAAAGAACAACTAACCAAATGAAATGCAACCAAATACCTATACGCAGCTACTACAGCACAGTAGTTCTGACTAAGGCAGTACTTTTTAGTAGTGTATAATGTACTTTATTTGAATCATCATATTTTTATTATAATATTATATCATGGCTGTATCTAGCATTCCACTAGAAGGGGCTAAATCCCAATATGAGGTACAAAGGAAAAAATTGATCGAGGTAACACAGTGATTGTGCGCTGTATGAAGTGAATAACCTTCATTATCAAACTTACAATTAAACAAATCTGTTTTCAAGTGCAACCATTTTGTTATCATCCGCCTAATTATCATTTCGACATTTGACCTTTAGCCTCTCAAAAAACATCACATCCTCCTACAACTCATACAATCCTTTACTTTTCTTTCTAGTAAAAGCACATTCCAGTACAGAAACACATATACAGGGGTTATGTGGTAGAAGTTGAAACATTCCATATAATATTTGCAAGAGAGAACACAATTTTTGGTTGTAGCACGTATACCACAGAACAGACCACAGACCACATTAATACTGAATGTATCATACCTTGTATAGATAAGACTTTTATTCTATATGTAATGCGGGAGTACTTGAGCAAATTTGTTCTCAAGTATTTGTGGGTAATGCTCACTTAAACCAATCATCCATTTAGTAGATTATATTATTTTCAGAACCGTGTCAAGGGAAAGTACAGGGTGACCCATTAATTGAGAAAACTCTCCCTTATTTCTCCCCCAGGGAAGAGGTATGAGGGTAGACTGAATGAACTGTTAACCTCTCATCTTTCGATTGATAGTTTTGGACAACTATTTTAAAATCAGGCAAAGCCCCTTCGGTGGGCAGCAATTACAGCTTTAATGTATGGAATCTTCTTTGGGGGCTTGGCAAACTTCTGAAAGTCCGGTCCGGTGGCCTGGAAATTTAAAGCCCAACCCCAAATATTCAGACATTTTCATGGAAAATTAAAAGTAAAAGTGAGTTCATTCAAACCCCGATGTATCCGAAAATACTAACGATAGAAACATGATATTACTAAAAATCGAAAGATGAAAGGTTAATAGTTCATTCAGTATACCCACATCATATCCTATTTCTCCTATTGGAAAGAAAGAGGGAGAGTTTCCTCAATGAATAGGGTGACCTTGTATATTGACTACCTGCAACTTACATCTACGTCCATTTCACCTGTATTAGGTTATATTAGATTAGCAAGCGGCCTGAGGTGCTGCTTATTAAAAATGGGGAAGTGGAGGAGGCAAGGAATGTTAGAAATTGGCGAAAGCGGCTAAAGTGAGTTTGTAGAAAGTGTTTGGATAAATAAATATAGTATGTGTGGGGATGGAGGGAAAGGAAGGAATGAAGGGAAAGGATGAGGCGAGGTAGCGGAGCGATGCATCACTTTACATTAGATTACTACATTAGTCTATATTAGATACACAGTCTCTGTGCCCATCCCATCAGAGATTACATCCGCCGTCCTCTTCACTTTCATTCAAACTTCGAACAACATAGCCGTGGCAAGTCCCTCAACATAAAAAAGCACCTTCGCTATACACACTCTCTACTACATTACTCTCATTTCATTTCCTTACCAACCAAACTATAATAAGACATCCACATGTTATATACCTAGTCACATACTACGTGTCTTTGTGTAAGTAGGTCTATCCTCCCTAAGTGAGCATGCACTATACATATGATGGGAATATAGCATTGCTGAACAGTAAAGCACAGTCGATAGGGAAGAGACCCTTGAGACTGAGACACAGTCAGAACACACATCTCCTTTCTATCTCCTTCCATTTCACTATCACTGCCTCTCCTACATACGTACCGGGTATCAGTACTACCCACTTGCTCTGTTCCCTGTACCTTACTACTATATTATGTGTACTTATGATATCTCCGCTTATTTCATCCAGAGAGAGAGAAAGAGAGAGGTGTTTTTAAGCTTAGTTTATAGTCTCCATATATAAAGGACTTGTCTGTTGAGTGTACTTGGAGCTACTCGAAGGGAAGTACATGGAGTGATATGGAAGTGGATTGATATATAAGAAATGTATGTTTAAGACTGTTTTAGATACATAGGAGGTGTGCATCTTACAGTTGCTAGTGAGTATAGGTTTTGTGTGTTAACTGCCTAGGTCGGGTTGGGATGGAACTAACTGTCGTCCTCATTCCAGTCAATTCCTCTTCGTCGTCGTCCTGGAGTGCGGGTGTTGCAATAAGCGCAAAACGAGGCAGATAGACTGGTTCTATAAAGGAAGGCATCTAACATCATAACATCTGGGTAAGGAATTGCAAAAGGAAATCCTTTGGTTTGGTCTACGTGAGTTGAGTAGGGTTGTGTCGGGACTCGGGAGTCTCAGCATGTTCCTGTCTCGTTCCCGTAGCACCATCCTTGCCGTCGTCATCGTAGCGATTGTGACATTCATTTTTTCCTGTGCACTACTCAGGGCTCTTTAAGAGCAAAGGGCATGGAGTCAATAGACCCACATTTAACTTAACTCACCAGAGAAGACTTTTAAAATGATGATATTGATCGGGAGCGGAGAATAAATGAAGAAACACACTAACGAAAACGTATACTGAAATACTAATGCATGTGTGTGCGGTGCAGGACACATAATACTCGTGTGTGGCTATCGGATGCAATAATAATTGGATTGGAAATGTAGTAAAGGAAATTCTCGAGAGACAGCCAATACAGAATTTAAATCGATGATAAAGTATTTAGCTTTTCCTGCAATAACAGTAGAGGCATGTACAACATTTGCTAGCAATAAAGATTCATGTCACTTTAAGAATTCAACAGTATTGGCTTGGCATCTGTATGGCAGTTCTATCCAAAAATGACATCGGTTCACTTGAACTCTGGGTGGGGAGGTATTTCTTGCTTTACAGCCAGGGTCGTCATGGGAGACCCTCCTCTTGTGGTATGCTCTACTTGCTCTAATGCACTGATTAGTCTCCGACTGCGTCAACAGCTTTTGGACACATGAGAAATCATCTATTTCCTTTCATCATTCATGCATTCATCTCTCTCTCTTTCACTTGGCGAAATTGGAAGGAGGGAGCAGAGCCTTGAGTCACGTCAACACAGAAGCCTTGCAAAAGAGAAGGCGACACGACGGAAGGAAAAGAGGGAGCCCAGAGTAAGAAGTCTCTCCGAACTATAACTAACACACGTATGAAGATATGATGGAAGAAAGCGTATCTTGTTTTCGGGTATGAAATCCGTTCGACGGTTGACGTGGGGCGTAGATACACAAAGCAGAGAGTAAGGCCGAGACAGTGAGGAAAGTCAAAGGAAGAAAAGCAAAAGAGAGGAATGTGTGAAGCTGAAGTAAATGTAAGTAAGACGAAGGTGTTCTTGGAATTCACGTCGTAGTTGGATGGAGTTGAGATGAGTTTACTAGGAGGAGTGTGAGTAGTGTGAGAGTGTTGGTTCCGCATACCTCGGGCTTCGTTTAATGTCTACACCTACTTACATCAGTTCTATATACACATGCTTTCACTTGAACATGGAACTGCATGGAGAACTGAAAGAGAGAGAGAGAGATGACAAAAGTCAAAGTCATTTCATCGCAGATCTTTGTGTGTTGTGCAGTTTAGTCACCTTTCTACCAGAAGGAGTAAATAGGCGTAGCTGGAGTGTTGCTTATTCTGGATGTTCTGCTGTCGTGTCCAGCTCGTGTCGACATTCTCTCGAGTGAGAAATTGGAGTGAATCTATGAATAAGAGAGAGTCGGAGGAGAAAAGAAAGAAGAGATGTCGACGCGACACGACACGAATTCCCAAACACACACATTCACATAACACATAAGACATAACACATAAGACATTGCTTAGGTACATTATATTTCTACAAGTATCACCTAGTAGTCGATTCCAGGCAAGATAGTAGAACCACTCGCAATTCCTCTACTTATTCATTCGTGTCTCTACAACTTTATGGCTTCTGCACATACGTCGAGGAGTAATATCACAGGTACTACTAACATATACAAAAAGATCTACAGCAGGATAACATCCTTCACGGGTATTTGTAGTAGCTTCGGTTCGTGTAGCAGCAGGAGCTACAACATCTAAAGATAATAAAGAAAGAATATGCCAATAGAACTCTACGAGTCATTGCTACTCTACAAGTCTACGACTACTGGGAAACGAGATTTCTTTTGTGCTTTCTTTCCTCACACACTTTTCTCCGAATGTACTAAAATGCTTATTACACCTTCCTTTTGCTTTGCAATTCCAATCCCACCAAACCAAATGCTTTGCACCAGTCTCCCTCATCCTCACCCATGCTCCTTCCGCTGCCTCACCTCAACTCAATGTACATCTCTCACACGCTTTATTTCTCCGTTAACTATCCCCCACTCTTTCCTGACTCTATCTCTCCACCTTCAAAAACAAAATGAGATACTCTGTGTATACAGAGCTGACAACGCAGATGTGAATACATATCCAAGGGCAGAATGTATCCCAAATGCAATAAAAACAAAGAAACTATTGAAATTGAAGACAGGGAGTAGGGAGACATCATAGACATGGGACAAAAACAACAACATCGTAGCACGGTTCTCTAGTTGACTTATGACTTTACTTGACTTTATATGATACTTACAGTAAACAGACTCACCCTATAAATACATAAAATGTCCTTACATGACAACATACAACATACCATACCTGTGTGCACACATTCTCACACAATACAATCATAGTTCCAATATACAATGTATAGTTACAGTCAATAGTCGAGTCCACACAATACATAGTACTATGACACAGTTTTTTGCATTTCTTTTGTGCAAATATTTACACGGTAAATAGTGGCTGTGTTGTACCATAATGTAACGTTGTTGCCCTAATAATATACCCATCCAATGTTCTTTACATCATTTGCTTGGCTTACCCATCTAGGTATATGTTATACACAAATACAGAGCCCACACATTACATTACGATGCTACATAATTTTACTTGGCCTACTTAATGTATCCCTACTACGTACTATAAACTACAGTGCTATAAACACTAGAACTACCAACAGTTGTATATGTGTAGTATAACAATATTTTTACATGATTCGTGTATCTTAAGTAGATATTTCATTGTACGCTCATAATAATATAACAATTTATAGAACTATGCTACCTATGTGTACTTATACATAACATGTAGTGTAGTGTTATACATTTCACAGACTATTAGTATACAATAGGAGGTTTTTTTAATACATTTTCCATTCAGTAGAATAGGATTTGTGTATTCTGAATTACAAGATAACAAAATAGGTCCAGTGGAAAGGAAACCACGTAGCTACAAGATGCTGCTACAAATTAAGTAGGTAATATGTACATGTAGCAATAACAGAATATCCATAACAATACGTTCGTACCTACACAACACACAGAGAATGAGCAGTGGCGATGGAAATATTATCATCAAAATCCGATCTTGTCACGTAGCGAGGCGACGCACGGAACAAGAGCGGCAATGAGGAGGAGGAGGTTGGTTGGTTGGTGGCAGTGGTTGCTGGAAAAGTCTGTCTGTGTCAATACATTCATTTCACACAGGAGCAGCAATCCCGGCACAAAGAATTCCTTTCTGTAGACGCCAAAGTGTGGGCAATGCACACGACTTGTTTTTAGTCGAGTTCTTCTCGGATTACATTATGTGAGTGCCACGGACACGGAGGCAATGCATATGCTCCACCACTCTATATTTATACACTCAATGATATTGGCAGCCATATACTAGACATGGACTATGGGCTTTAATGCACAAAGACAGCTACTTGCTCGCATGGTATGTAACATTTGTAAGTGAAAACTCGATTGGGATTCACACGTGTGTAAGATTGCACGATTGTTCTCGTCGTCAAATTTCATTGTCATCATCATCCTCGTCCTCCTCCGCCTCCGCCTCTTCTCCTTGTTCTCCTCGTGCCGTGGCATTTGTTTCTTCCGTTGCATTAAAACCCGGGTGTTCGGGGCTCGCACAATTTCTATGGCTTCTGCTGCACCCAATACTTTCACTACAAATCATTCTCATTCCTTTTACGCTTGCCTATTTTTCTGTGTGATTTCCTAAGGAAGAGCAACAAGATACTACAAACTATTTACTACAACAGCAGAGTACACAATTTAAAAACATTTATCTTCACTTTAATATCCTCTCTTAGTGTATCGTAACTCAAGCTTCATTTTTATAATCTTTTAACACTAGCATTTTATCTGTATAGTACCTATAACCTACATACAATTTTAAAACATGTCTTGGGTCATGTTTGTTTTGATGAGATCTAATCTGCTGATTTATATTCACGTAAGAAATATACATTTACATTAAAATTATTATTAATTTGTTAGTATTCCTATACTTAAGTACGTGTAGTGTAGTAATATAAGAGAATGTAGAGTATTGATTTCCACTTTATTTAATAATTATTAAGCAATCATTCTTTTTCTTTTATAACACTTTTTGTACACTAAGAATACCTTATCTTTCTTAGTGTGGAGCATAGTATGTGTTTGTGTGTGTCCTACAAATGTTAAGATTGCTTTTTAGTAGTTGAGTGATAAATAGTTTAGGCAAGGTGCTACTACTGGGGAACGTGTAGTTTAGCAAGAAGGGGAAATAATAAACGAGAAGAGTGCAATTGAGTAGCAAGATAATTCGAATTGACGTGGTATGACGTGCGATGATGATGGAGGTGTTCTGCCTGGTGTTAGAGTTGTGTGTTGTGTGTATGCTTTACAGTAATGTTGCATGCGAGTAGCTCACAGAATTCAGAACCTATGAGTTCAGGTTGGGTGGTCATGATTAGGTTATTTGCCTGAATGATAGTGTACAGGCAACGAGGAAGAATGTATTATTAAGATTAAGGGAGAAGGGATTGTGCGATATAGAATGATCTGTGATTTGATTCGAGTGATTTGTGTATAAAGTGTATGGGTATACTGTACATGAGTATCACAATCGCTTCGACTGTTTTAGATCGCTTCAATATTTAGCCTTTTACCTGTATTCTGTATAGTAGTACTTTGTATACGTGTGGAATGCTTATAGTTTAATATTAACAAATATTTTCTGAGGAAGAGACCGGGAGGAAACTAACAGAAAGTACCTAACAATAAGTATAGGTATAATATATGTAATGTATATATGGAAGAGTTTGGTTGTTTATGTTTTGTGTAGATGAATTGTGCGTCTATTTTGGGCTGCACAAAAGGAAATTCAATTAAAGAAGGCTAATAAGATCCGGAAATCTAATAAAGGCATACATACAGCCATCAGTGAATAGAACTCAATCTTTTTTATGCATTTTCGGCTTTGGAACTCTACTTTTGCGTAGTAAGGCCTTCTTTTTCCGAGTCGTTCCTTCCTAATAGTAAATACAGTTGAAAGATGATATCGTGTCAGTCAAACTCAAGTAAAACGTTGTAGGTACAAAGAGACGAAGAGAGAAAGCTACTTGTATGTTCCTTACTAAGGGGAATAATAATGATGGAAATGGAATGGTGGACTATAGAAAAGTATATGTTCGTATCTCCAGAAAGTTTACATTCAGATAAAGATATAATATGGTTTATGTATGTCGTATAGTTCGAGTCTTATAATTAACTACATAGGATGCCCATATCATTAGTAAAGTCGTGTGGATATCGAAGATGCACTATCATTCACGTATTGTGTACTTGGAAATAGAAAGAAATCATTTCGTATATAGTTTTGATTGTTCGAGATATTTAAGGATAGGTATAGTAATGTGGTATCTTTTATACAATATAGCTATTGTATTGCATGTATCATTATGTTTATCTGTTAACCCTACACCACTCACTACACTCCATAACATTACATGTGTCCCTACTCTAGTTATTATACTGTGTGCTGCAAATGAAATTGCCTTTCTTGTTTCTTTAATCATTTAGCATTAACTTGATACAAACCGCTTTCTCGCAATCTTTCTATCTTGGAAATTCCGCGTAGCTACTGCTGTACGGGGCACAGACATCTATGGTCTTCTACATTGTTATTGTTATGCAAAGTAATCATTTTAGTTTTATTGACGCACGGTTTCATACAAAAATCAATAATATACTCGGGTGATGTTCAAAGTGAAGCTTTCATTCAATTCCAGTCCACTTCACTCAATTCCAAATATTCTCCTTCAATTCTCGTACTTCTACATACAATGTACAGGCGAAACACACGAGGCAGGACTACAAGACAAGACCCATCTTCCATGTATCAATCTGCATCACATTAAATATGAATTCCTTGCAAACTGCTACTTAGTTAGGTCTACGATTTTACAAGCATCAGATTTTCCATGAACCATTTCATGTGCTACCTAGACCTACCACTGAAGTAAGTCCCTACTACCTGCCTTAGATTTGTTTGCACAGAATAGCTCATACACGTCCCTGTGTTTGTAGCTAATGTTGAAGCTATATAACCTTTTGCCCTCCGACCACTTTCGTTTAATCATTCAGTCAGTCAGTCAATCAAGCAGACAACACACATGACTGCATATAACATCAAACAATCTCTCCACTAGACCTAACCAAACATAACAACATCATAACATTAGCTCTAGCCTAGCACTGTGTGCTTTCTGAGGGTTGGGTGAGTATCTGTTCTACAGCACTGTGTGAGCTAGTAATGTGAGTGTAAATCTAAAGAGTATTGTACGGGAGATGTACTGTTGGATGTTGGATTGGCATTAGGTATAGTTGGCTGCATGTATGTAGTACAAGTGCATTGTACATGTACATGCAACTATCCCCAGTGGGCTCTCATGGTTTTGTACGAACTACTAGTAACAAGAGTGGAGGAAGTGGATATATTTATGGGACTTGCACCACACACAGCTCTTGCTGGCTACAGCTACATTATGTAAATATTCATATAGTTCTTTCAGTATAAGAGTTATGTTTCCGCTTTGATTTGTTTCACTTCTCCTGTGGATTCACTAATCTGTTTGTTTGAGAGAAACGGAGAACAGAGTTGATCCGCAAGCCAAAGAATAACTTTAAATATTACATTTTCGTGTTTGCTTTCCCTTTGTTTTCATTAGCTCATTTGCATTATGAATTCAGAGTTGCAGCCTAAACGATAATAATAATATTAGTGACGTGTCATTTGAATTAGTAAACAATGTTTGCACAATCCTTGCACAGATAAAATAAACTTCATTCATGCAACTATCCCAATAACAGCTCTGTACATTACAATTTACAGTAGCTGCAGGCAATTACATTACACACGAAATTATCCTTACACAACTAAAACGCATCATGTGCGAATGTCGAGAAACGTGCACCACCGCCAAAGCCAACTCGTTTCAACTGTCGCCTGTTAAAACTTTCTCTTCATTATACAACAGAGCGTAAAACACGAATGAAAATAAAACCGGGTGCAATCACCCTGCTATTTCACTATACGACCTAGGTACTGTAGGTATACCTATAAATATTAATTTTCCTTAATCTACATACCTATATTCCTATTGTAAGTTACACTAACGCTGTTCTAAGCAAATTTCATTTTGTACAATTTCTCGTGTAACAATTGATATAGCAATATCATTATACTCTAAACATTATGTAATGTGTCTAGTGTCTATGAGAGTTGTAAAGAATATGACTAAGGTACACTTTAGAGTTACTTAATGTTAGTATGTATATTGTGTTGCCACTTGTTATGTTATAACGTACCGTTTGAGGTAAAATAGTCTTATTATGTGTGTACTTATCATTTGTAAATATTACGTAATAATTACGGAAAATGATGGAAATAGAATACAAAACAATCAATACCTAATTCACCTTTGTGATAATTTATGCTCATTTTTTCATTGTACTAATCGTAAATAAGATAGAAATGGTTTGTAATCAATGTTTTTTGTTGCCATTAAAGTTTCTGTCTGATAAAAGAATGGGATGAAGGTTAAAGGAGAGGGATTATGTGTTGTAGTTACAATTAGAATATAAAATGCGGTCTGAGTGTAAATATTTAGTATTTAGATGACGGGTGTGCGAAAGGAAAGCTCGTCAGGAATGACCGAGTATTGAATGGGAGGGGGTTCTTTGAGTAAGACACTTTGTCTTCTGGGCGGACATTTGACACAGCGTCTAAAAAATAGAACAACGCCGAATGTGGCGAAGATTGTGAGGGAAATGGAGAAGAAGAGCATGGAGCTGTAGGAAGATACTGAGCTGTAGGATGATCCTTCCTGTCCGAAAGTTCTGATGTCGTCTCTGGACTCGATCATTATTTCCGAAGAGCCGTACGTTAATGGACTTCGTCCAGTTTCCTCCTCGTCTTCCATTATGCCTACATTTCTCGACGTCGTGGCTGACGATACTTCTTCAATTACATTCGGGCCGTAATTCATGGTGGGCCCCTCCGTTTCTTCCTGCACAATTTCTTGCTGATCATCATCCTCATCCGGCTGATCATCTCTGCTCCCAACTTCAGCTTTTCTATCTGATTGTAATTGTGAGATTCTGGCTTGGCTCCAGGAGTCATCTGAGTCCGACTCTGACTGTGTTCCCGAATTGAGCGGAGCAGTTTCGTGTGTGGAAGTTGAAATTGTGGAGGAATGTAATGAACGCTCGTGGCCACTCATCTCCGTCGACGTAAACGAAACGGTTTTAGTGGTAGAGGGGGAAATGAGTTTTGGTGTTGCTGTGCTGTTGGTCTCCTCCACAGCCGCGTCTCGTGCATTCGCTACCACTGTGACATTTTGTGGCTGCGGTGCTGATGATGAGTGCTCCCGAGTTAAATTGGAATTGCTTTGTTGAGCGTCGGGAGCCGCAGGAATCTTCAAATTTGTCCTCGTCCCAACACTCAACGACTTGGTGGCAAAACTCTGCGATGTCCTTTCATTATTTGCTGGTAATGAAGTCACTTGGGCAATGGTTAAGCCTTTTCCATTCCCTTTCGTCCTCTTCGTTGGATCGATCACTCGGGCAAAAGTCCTCTTTATCCCAAGGATGTGTTTCTTGTTGAGTGTGGCTGGGAAAGATGCTCCAGTTCCCATCACTGTGCTCACCCTTACGTTTCCCATTGGTTTCAACCCTACTGAGTTATTGGTTTCGTTGTGAGAGTAGTTCCAACTGAGATTAGATTTCGATCGCCAACTCAATCTTCTTTTCCACTCTCCTATCTCCATTCCCGATCTTTGAGAGCTATTCGTCCCCACCTTCTCTTCTAAGGTTCTAGTTGTAGTCCAACGAGTACTTCTTTCCGTCCGAGGAGTCGTAGAGTTAAGCAGCAACGGTTTAGCCGTCACCGTTGCGATTGGAATGTGTGATGCATTGTTTTCTCGTGAAAATGTGCTTGTCTCAACAGGAACGCTGAAATTTGAATTGAGCTTCATTGATTTAGCAGATGCAGTACTATTGAGATGCGAGGATGGCTGAGTTTTCCATTTGGAGATTAGTTTCGGAATAAGTTTAAAGCCGACTTTGTTTGTTTTCATGGTCATTTTCGAATCAACTGTCACTTTAGTTGATTTAGTAGCGGGAAGTGAAGTGGTGGTTAAAATGGTGTTATTCGGAGTAGTTTTTATCATAGGAGTAGCTGGAGTGCTGCCGGCGCTGGTCGGACTCGGAGTAAAGGATAAGTTTTTTGTTGAGTTTTGAGTGGTAGTGAAAGTAGGGGAAGGAGGGGCAGTTGTGATGGAAGCAGCAGTTGTAGTTACAGTGATGTTCGGGATATTTTCAATTTGGGTGGAATTTCCACTTACAAAGGATTTATCTGCATTCGCATCTTTTGTGACAACAGTGTCAGCATTGGCAGTTCTAATAAAAAAAGAAGCGTCTCTCGAGGGAAGAAAAACGGATTTGTCTGTGACGATAGTGATGTGAAATAGAGCTGCTGGCTGGGAGTCATCGAATGTAAATAGTTTGGTGCGAGGATTGACCATGTAAAACGAATAATTTTTCCCTATAGCTGTTTCCTCTTCGGGTCGGAACGAAGGAAGTGAAATACTCAGTTTGTAGAAAGAAGTCATCCGCTGGAAAATATGAAGACTGGAGCCTTTCCACACATTTTCTACGGCATGCACCGCGTTTGATTGATGGTCGTGGATCCAGAGATCCAGGAGCTTGTGATACGCAAGAAAGATCACTGTGTGATTGTCGCTTCGCAAAGCGTGAAAAACGGATCGACCCAACTGCCACACTTTTCTATCACGAAAAGCGTTGTTGAGAGAGATCTTTCCGAGTAAACGAATGGAAACACTTTTCGGATCAAATAGTAAAATAATTCGCGACAATAAATTCTGTCTGCTCTGCCCCATCGATGATCTTGTTGGAATTCCCGTCGGTGCTGGACACAAAATGTACACACATTCCCCGTCGTCGACTGTTCGGCATCCTCCAGCAGTCATCAACTCAGCCGTCTCCTGGCTGATATTTACTTCCGGCATTTTTATCCATTCTGTCGAACCCAAATCGAATTTCCACCAATTCACTATCCTCCAGTTACTCGACTCATCTTTCCTCAGCCTCTGCTCCTTTTCAGTATTGATCTCTTTATCATCTTCCTCCGCTATTATCGTATTTCCAATTCCGCTCTTATTTTCCTTATCCGCCGGTAAAACGTAACTCTTCGTAGCTTCGTCTGTTTTCTCGTGTTGCGCTTCTCGGTAATTTCGTTGACCTTTCTCGGGGGAGTTCGTACTCGTCCGATTCCTATTCCCATTCCAATCATTCATTTCTCTATTAAGATAAGAATTTCTGTGTGAGTCCGGAGGAGGAGGACTGGTGGGAATATTAGAGTGAATTTCTGGAACGGAGAAAGCCTCTGCTTTTTCATTTCCGCTTTCTTTATTTTGTTGGTGAGATGGTGAGATATGAAGTTCGGGATTTTGGGTTGTTGTCGTGCTGCCGGCTACGGCTTGGGTTACGGCAGACTGTGTTGATTCTAAATTTAATTGGAGAGCCATAAGAGAGTCTTGCCCGCACCACAAAATAGGATCTCCAGAGAACTGTGGACAAAACTCGAGCGTCGTGTTTCCATCCGGGAGACATGCATCACAGCAAATGTACGACGTCCATAATCCCTCCGTTCCATTCCATGGCTCTTGGTAAGTCCACTCGACTTCAACTTCTCCAGCGGCAGACGACTCCATTGAGTTCTCCAGACTATTTCTCGGTCTCTTCTTCTTCTTTTTAAGCATCTCCTGCTGCTGCTTGCTCTTTGGCATGTCGTACAGCCAGACTATATTGTCCTCGACAAATGGTGAATTGTGAGCTCGTGAATCTCCTCGAGGATTACTTCCACCTCCAAACACAGCCAAATGTCCATTCGACTCGCTCCCGCAAAGCACTGGAAAAGCTATATTGTCCGGGTATGACGAAATTGGACTGGCACTGTCACTCCGAGGACTATAAACAAGCCGCCAGCTCAATTCCCCCGCTTTCTCATCGCCTGCTTGGCTCCCATCCTCCGAACTTCTGTCGTAAAGCCAAAGGTCACTCAGAAAGCGGATGGAGTTTGACTTGGAAGTCGTCAGCCCTTCATAGCTCCTCTTATCTGAGCTTTTACGAAGCTCGAGAGACTCAACTGGCCCTTGCCCTCCGAACATCCACCACGAACCGTTGGCACCCAGCCAACTGCCGGGCCCTACTCTTTTCGACGGAATCACCACATTCCCTCCACCACTACTCAAAGAGTCATCGGACGCTGGAGAAAATTTCTTTGTCGGGAATGGGTCATCAGATTCTTCAGTACTCATGTCACCTCCTTCATACTCCCATTCTGAAAATAAAAGCAACAATAACAATCTCATTATTTCACATTATCCCATACTTTTCCACTTCAATCCACCCTACAGTTCCTTCATTCCCGGCCTCCGCTACGGCTCTCATAAAAATCCTTTACAACCTACACTCTGCAAACGACCAATACAAACACTCTTATAAAGTCAAAATCGAAAGTCAAACTGCATCAATTCAGTGCAGATATTGCAACCATAACTCTCCGGCTTGAGAGCCCAAACTTCTGTTGCGGCCACCACGCACTGCAAAGACCGTGTTGTGTTTGGAAAGAGCAAAGCAGAGTGTACAGAAGTGAGTGAGAGAAGTGCCCATGAGATGTGTTGAGAGCTGAAATGGCTTTCTGCTGCAAATGGGAAAGTTGATGGGCGAACGGCTAAGGAGTCGGGCTTTGGTTCGATCTGCGATAGTCCCGATACAGCGAGGTGGATGTGGATGGCGTTTGAAGCCGCGGCAGGTGGCTAAGCTTCACCTTCTCATGTCACTCTGCCAACCAAGTCACTTAGCACCACAAGTCCAACGACTCTTTTTATCTACAACACTGACAAGTAGTGGATGGCCAGGCATTTGGAATGGGATCAGGGACATTCTCATATCTTACGCTCTCCACCACATCTCCATACTCTTCAGCTCCGCCAGAAACCAGTAGGCACTGCCACACTATGCGGCTATTACATTGTGAACTAATGTGCAGTCTGTGTCGTTCTCCGATAGTAAGTAGTCGGGTGTCCATTCATGTATTATGTAGTCTGTCTGCAGTTGATGGGATGCAATGCAATAGTTGGAGTACTAGAGAGCCCAGGAAAGGAGAAGTAGCCGGCAGATACATATTTCAATGTGTGCAACGAGAAAGAAACTAAATCACATGCTGCAAAATCCCCAGCATCCTTCTCATGACTTGAGTTGACTATTCCAATATATTCCAACCAATTCTGTCCTCCCAGTTCTACTCAGCCAAACAGTCCTTTCATCTCCACCTTTGCATTTACATCAACTCTCTCCCAATTCCTTCGTGCCACACACCAACGACACACTCGCCCTCCCATTCTATCACAAACGAAATCCAAAAGTCTCATTTCCCTCTCCAGTCCCTTTCACACTCCTTCCCCACTCTCCCAACACAAAATAACTTTCGCATATTATTATGCTCTTTCCTTTCTTAACCACTGCCACTACTAACACATTTCTATGACAGCATCACCAGTCTACTCACACTCACCACCCAGATGTCCCAAAACCAATTTCACCAATCTTATCGTTCAATGTGCTCTGTGCTCAAAATCTTTTCACTTCCACCAACACCACATTAAAACACCTTTCTAACAAAACAAACTCAGAATCGCGTCACACACGTGTCTCTGTCAAATAACAGCACAAGCACAGACGCCTACTTCAGAATCCAGTTGCTGAATAATTTTCGTCAATATAATGACACACTACTGCATGAAGGTTTTCCCTGTGCTTAATGGCCCAAATAAATCGTGTCATATCAAAATCAATTTTACTTCACAACGAACTCCCAAGGCTGAATGCAAATTGTTTTCCCAAATCCCTTCACATCTTCTTAAAGCAACCATTATACTTTCAGCATTAATATCTTTGGACCAAATGACCCACAAAAGAGAAATTTCCTTTCAGCTTACGGCCTAAATATTAACGGAAATATTATTATGATGAGGATAGAAATTGTTGGCATTTTGCTGGAAAAAGTTGCTGCTACACTTGTTGTGTTCAATTATGTATAGGGCGAAAATGCGTATGAGAAGTAAGCGGGAGCTTTGCCTTTAAAGACGGACGGATGAGTGTGCTCACTTTTCATTTTTAATGCATCTCAGTTCACATTCACATCACAAGTGGCGATGCTATGACATTTAAGACGAAACTTCCTTGTTGCTTTTCATAGCTCGGCTTTCTTTGGCACTGTTTGGCATGTCTGGTGATATGATAGAAAAGCAAGTCTTCTTTCAAGAATTACATGGGACTTGTGTACTACTTACGCCTCTACCGTGGCTCTGTACCTCTCAGCGAATTCCCTTCCCACTCTGAAGAATGCTTAGTAAACACATTATAATATGAAATGCTTGACTAACCCTTGTCATAACAGTTTTGTTTGCCTTTCTGCTCCTCCACAACGAGCCAAAGAAACATTCCACTCTTCTCTTTATTCTCTTCACTCACTCACTACCTTTCCTAACTACAAACACTCAAATAAATCTAATGTTGCATAAAACCAAACACAATTCCTTCTTTGAACAAATTCCCACCACCTTGCGACAACGTACATATACATTGCAACACCTATCTTTATCCTCATAGAATTTGCGAATAGGTAAATATCTAAGCAGCTTACACCACCTGCACCTGCACAATTCCCTTCGCCAAACATACACAAACCTTTCAAGTATTCATTATGAATCCCCAATTTCACAATTCCCAATTTTCCATGTTATTGTAGTGCCATACGTTGCTAAACATTCTCTAAATGTCTAAATAAACACAAGAATAAGGACACAAATAATTTAATGCCCATGTGCAAATGCACCGTTCATATCTCTTCTTTTCTGGTTGTCATCTCCGAATTCCACGTCCTCCCAAGGGTAAAAGGACATGCATAAATGAATATTTGCTTATATTATTAATAACTTTTGTCACGGGTACTGAGAAGTTTGTCACATAAACTTTCTCTCTGCGAATGCAAATTACTCATTTTGATTTTCCTTTTACTGATTGTCTTTCCAGCTAAAAGATAATACTGAAGACAAAGAAAGAAAAAAGGGATTCCTGCTAAATCCGAGCATTATTCATTAAAGATGTTCCTCTGTTACGCTAAACTGGTTTGATTTGATCTGAGTTTATGTTGCAATGGTTGTCTGGGTTGTATAATCGTGAAGTAAAAGTAGCTTGACGAGAAGCGAGGCAGACATTTGGCTGAGATAAGTTCTGGCAGATTAGAGCGCTTTAGCAAGTTCATTTAGTTTCATACCGTTGGATTTAGTAACGAGCTAAGCTGTTAGACAACATGGAAGCACCAGTCTTAGTGTTGTAACTTTTACCGTAAATTACCGCATTAAATAAGTGAGCATTAGCTATATTGTACCTACATTATCCCATATAAATTTATTACACAGTGTACCTTAATTTTACTCACAAGTAGACAAGAGAGTGGATTCTAGATTTCCGTCCACTTGTGCACTAAATAAATGGACCAGGATCGCAAAATATTACATCTACGAGTAAGTAAAGCATGCACTTAACCAGCTTTGGCCAACATGTGCACTGGACATTCCTACAAAGTACAACGCAACGCAACGTCAAGATCTAGAAAGGAGAGCACGAACAAGAGCTCTCATATTATTATGTTAAGAAAAGTCTACTAGACTAGACCACACACACACACACTGGTCAAAAGCCTAGTTTTCCTTTATACTGACATACTATAAAATTCCTGAAGTGGATACAATGTTACAACTGGAGCAGACAATGCTACATTGTCTGTCTGGAGGAAAAGTGAAAAAGTGGGGCGAACTACTTTTAGGTATGAAATGTCCCGTTAGTGCATCTCTGCTGCCTATAATGTCTACGTATTATGTGGCACTAGTATTACAATGTATAATGCTCACTGCACGACTCTGGTGTATATTTAACAGTTACGGTGTCTAAACAACTTAATCTGCTCCAGATACCACACAGATACATCCGTTCCCTATACACCACACATCCATTGTGCATGCTACACGCCCGTGTACACACAGGATACTTGTTTTCTTTCTTTTGTCCCGTATTCTTTCGGACTGATGAGACAAAATATAACAAACAAACACACACACATATACACATACACACACAATGCCCGGCCCACTTTTACTGAACTTGTCTACCCTTGCTTGTGTTGGCTTTAAGTAACAAGATACAAGGGCTATGACTATTACACAACTTGCAGAAAATAGATTTAGATATCGGGAGGTTGTATCAGCTATGGGCAAAACGCAATCCTACATCTTGTAGAAGCCTCCTCTAACTTTTATATTTGTATTAGTTGGTACGCCTTTGTGTGTTGTAGGTACATATCTACTAGCATTGTCACACATTCCTTTAGCACGAAAGTTTTTTGAGTTTCCACTTGGTAGTGGAGTATATACCTAGACAGGCATATGTGATAAAGAATAGTAGACGCTATTTAGGAAAAGGGGAGTGTGGTGATGGTACCTTGACTTCCCAACAAATTCCTCTGAGCCACTTTACTTACTTACAGATATACTACTCACTTTGCGAAGAAACTTTCAGTATTATTTGATCAATTAATGGTTGAGTTGTCACAAAGTTTCTTAGTTCCGTCGAAGTGGAGTCATCATTGTCTTAAGTAGTCGAACAATCGATAAAAGTCAAAGTATCTCTGCCAGTGCCTTAACTACTAAAACATCCGGATTTTTAGTCAACAGAAGCAAGTCTTTATCTCCCCTGCTTCTCTTTCTGCTGGACCAATAATGGTCTTCCACGCAGCAGTTAAGACGCTTTCTATTAGCACACCCAACGGAGTTTCCCCACAGGGTACAACATAATAAATAAGTTTAGACAATCACTCCCGTTTTGTCAAGGCAAGCACAAATCATTGAATTGAAGTTCTAACTGCAAGGGCTAATAATGTCAATAATGCTTTCTCCTCCATTCCATGCAGAAGACTCAAAAGGCTTAGATATTCAAAATGATCGGACAAAGCCTCAACACAACATTTAAAGTTTAAATGTTCTTGTTATTATTAGTGATGACACAAATTCGGGATATTTTTATGTGCAAACTGAATGGGCTAAGCAACTGCTGGAGTATACATCTACATTACATTATTTAAGCCACACTAAAACGAGCAACTTAAAGGGAAATCATTTGAAGAAGACTTAAAGTAAAGCTTGCGGTAATCCAAGGGTTTGGCTTTGGCTCAATTTTCTGATGCAACCCTCAGCCTTTTAAATCCCATCGAGAGTTCACAGAGAGAAAAGTCAGAAAGATTCGGACTTTCATTTGATTCCAAAAGAATTGTAAAAAACTTTAGTTTAGAATCTTGTGATTCTGTGGGAAAAAGTTATACTTTTCTTTAATAGAGATATTCTTGCGTGTATGGGTCCGTAGAATTCGTATTCAAACTAAACTAATTCGTTTCTGCGAAAACCTTTCCCTTCCTAATCTTCACAACTTTGGCAAGCTTTTGGCGAACGTGATGCGAGTGTCTGCTACTTGGATGTATGGTTGAAGAGAAAGTGAGAATTAGACGTGAGCAATTCATGGAGCTCCGCCCACTTCATTCATCCCCACTGACTGTCATAATCCACAGAAACTTCTTTCCCGCACCGACTACTTCCACTCCCACAGACTTCTCTTTCTTCCTTTGCATAAAATACGCAGACAACTCAGACAACATACTTGCGTCCTTAGTTTGGACTTGGGCTTTGTGGACGAGAACAAAAGAGCCAACCTGGAATTTACATCCCCTATCTCTATTCTCTATGCCAACTACAGCCTATATAAGTCTATGCACGGGTTCTGTCTTCTGTGGCTGAGGTTTAGTGTTACTCTCCCGCTGCAATGCAACTGATATTAGGAAACATGTCTTTGGCTACTTATTGCTGTTAGTCTTGTCGTCCTCCGAGTCCTTCTCCACTCTCCCGTCTCTTCTTGGCAAAACTTAGTGTGACTAAGAACTACAAAGGAAAAACATTCTTCTTTATTCCAAATACATATCTAACACATTTCCACGTCACTATTGCGCATTATGGACACGGACACATGTACCGCCACTATCCCCTTCTCTCTGGCTCTGCCAAAGAAAACCGTGCTTCTGGTTTGTGTACTCACACTCACAATTCCAGTATGGAATTCGGAATATTTCACAGGAGACTTGAAATAGGTAGAGTTACATAACAAAACAGAGAATAATAGCTGGCCCCTGCCTCTTTTATTCCCCCATCTTAAGCTTTTCTATTATTTTCCCCATTTTCCATTGTGGTCGAGCTAAGTAAAGCTCTCTTTATACATAGATGTAGTTTGGGTGATGGCGTTGGCGACACTGAAATAAATCCGTCTCTACATATAGGAAATGGAAACTAATGTGTAGTACGCAGTGCAAAGCTATAGAAATGGCTTTTTTTCAGTCGGCTGTTAGAGCGCTGGTGGAATTTCAGTGGTACATAACAAAAACATAATGTCACATTACTTTCTCTCTTCCTCAGAGGACAACTTTAAGTTTAAAGTTAAAGTAGGAAACAAAGTTTTGTGTAGCAAGAGTGTGAAAGCTCTTGTGTGTCTTCCACTACGGCAATTCATCCTGTGCCTTGCTCACTACATTGCACTACCTACTGTCGGGAGTGTAGTGGTGGTGGTATTAGCATTATGCACCCATTTCCTTCCTGTGCAACTCCTGCCCTCCCTTCCCTACCTACATTTCAACTTTATATGCCTCCACTCTGTTTATTTTTGCAAGAATGAAATTGCGGCAGCTACGAGAGCTTTGCTTCTCTTAATCTTTTCTGTCCTAATTTACCTTCACTACACAATACAATTATCTCTTCAGCTCCAGCACATTTACCATTTATGTTCTTGTATATTCCCTACAACCAAATTACGTTTAGCAATTTACATTCGTATTTTATTACGTCGTAGATAGCAGATACTCGTACTGCTAGGAGTACTTTATATCTCCAGAAGCTAGACACACTTTGTTTACGCAAATGGTAAATACTTGTTACTAGTTCATAAAGAGTTACGACTATTGCCTGCTCACATGTAATGCAAAGGCTCAGGTACAAGGACGATGCAAATATTTGCTTTGCTTTCCTTGCCTCTGTTCTCCAATTTGCACGTTCCAATCTTGTTTGCGAGTCCCGAGTCTTTACTTAGAGCTATTTGGCTCCACTAAAATTAATTTCTCCATCAATCACCAACCACACAATGGGAAATGTATATGAGCATTCCTTTATTGCACCAATTATTCCCAAATGATAGATCGACTTGAAGCCAAAGGAGAATTATTGTTTGACTTGGCTGAGCTCCTTCCTGGCTAAGTACATAGAAGCTCCTTCCACTATCTTGGAATTTTATTACAAAGCCCGCGGGAGCATTGACACATCAGTGCAGCATTAGTTATCTCTTCTCCTGGCTATAATCGCCTGGCAAAACAACACATTGTGTAAACAACAGTATTTTCTTTATTCTCCTGACGGACGTATCATTAGCTTTGTTGACAAGGAAGGTTGTTATTCAAAAAATGTTTTTCTTGCACTTCCTCGAGAAGGAGGAGACGCTGCTTCTTGCCTTCTGTCAGGTCAAGAACCTTTCTCCTTAAACCTTCCCATTGCTCTTCCTCCAGTTCTCCACATGTAAACTGATGGTACAAAGGAGGAAAGTTGTATCTGCATGTAAGCTGTCCGTTGGGCATAGGGCTCAGATATATGGGAGTGAGTAAAATAAGCGAAGTAGAGTATACAAAATGACACAAATCTGGGAAAAGGAAGACCAGGAGCAAAAACTAAGCCAACAATAAGCACAACTGCTTCTACTTCTGACATTTATAATGTAATTGGAATGAATCCTCTTGGTGGATTTTCTCGCTATAGTGTTGCTTCATTTTCTGAATACTGGTATTTATCAACAAACCAGTCAAGTAAAATAGCGGATCCAGCTCGAGCGTGCCAAACGTATGTCATCGTCCGACTAAAGCCGCCGACATAATACGCTCATCACTACACAACACACAGAGATGGGTTTGCTCAGTGTGGACAAAATAATACGAGAAATTTGGAAATAATACTAAGAAGAGAATGTGGGGAGGTCGGTTTTAAGTTGCAGTAGTAAAATAAGGAATGAGAACTGTTTCGACCCGAGATGAGGGATAGCAAGAGCGGGAGGAATAATGTAAACATAACGGAATTCGAGTGAAAGAGCGGGGAAATGACATCTTAACTTTGCTCCTTAATTAATTTATTCTTGCGACACGCTGCATGAAATCTTTTCACCAAGACTCGCACAGACACTCATTTCTGTGAATTCCAATTTCTGCTTGCAATGCAATTGAAATGCAACTACAATCTCTCGTTTTCTTTAGACGTGATCCAGCTATCGAAAAACAAATAAACAAATCATCAAACGAGAGCAAGTCGAAGAATGTCAAGCCGAGAATTGGGTCATAAAACCTTAAGATGAATAGAGTAGGAGATGGTTGGTTTATTGTCGAGTGTGTAGCTGTGCAGGAGACGAGTACTGGGAGAGTAGATCAAGTGAAACTTTACACAAGAATTGTTACGCCGAGTTGTCTTGGGCTAAGGACACGAAAATGATATCTCGTTTTACTCACAGTTTTAGTGCTAGCAACTACCTACTCAACTCTTTGAGTATTGCCAAAAGAAGCGGAGATCAACCAACCTCTGTCTCCACTCTAAAACTATGCTCAACTACCCTTCACTGAAATGGGATTCTTCCTTCGGATATAATAGGAAAAGGGAAGGAGTACAAGAAATAGAAGTAGAACTCCACACACTTCTCCGCAGTTCGTAGTTGGGTTTTGTGTGTGCGTGCGTGTGTATTGTGCGTATTTGGAGCGAAAAAAGAGAGTCCGACGAGCAAGAAGTCAATTGAAGTGAAACACAACGGAGATTCACTGCCTTCTCTTCCCGGCTATACAACTGCCATTGAAACTCTTTCTCTTTTCCGTGTAGCAACACACTTTTACTTATAAACCTTTCTTCAAAGTTTCTCTTTGCTTCAACTACAAAAATCTATTTGAGTTGAGTCGAGAAAGATTGGAGTTACGTATAAGTACTGTGTGTGAGTATACAGTAGATATACACTTACACATACATAGGCGTTTCTGTGTATAAAGGGAGACTGCATGAGACTTGTGTCTTGTCTGCCTATGGCTCTGCCTGTCTTGTCTATTTTATTTTATTCCCCTCCAAGTGACTCAGGTTGGCTTTCGATGAACCGTGTGTGATTGATAGTTGATTCAATCATGATAGCAGAGCTGCACAACTTTTCCTCTTTAAACTGTCTCATCTCATCGGTATGGAAGTAGATTGAAAAAGTCAAAGCATCGATACGTAGACTTTATATCTCCACAGTCACTCAGTTCAGCCCTATGTATTCTGCACTGCCTTATAAGGATACGCTCTCAGCAGGTAGTGTATCACTTTTTACACCACTTTTTACGGCTCACTTCACTTCACCAGACATCTTATGAGATTTCCCTCTCAGCAATTTCTTCCTTCACTCTCCACCAGGAAATATAGAAGAACATTTACACTAGGCACTACTAGTAGCACAACATACGCCTTTTCGATGTAATGCACAGTATATTATGTAGGCATATATTATATAGAACCATTAGGCATGCAACAATTTTCAACATTTTCTTTGATATCTGCATTTTCTTAGGATTTTCATCAAATGTGCATTCAGGACCTTATAATACTCATTATATTCATCACTTTTTCACCCAGGCATTACTTTTTAAGTAGTAATGTGGTAACTAACCTGAGTAGAGGCACAGTACAGTCAATGTAATGAACATTCAACCCACATGCAGGCATGTTATTTTCCTGAATAAAAGTGGGCTTAAAAAAATCATCTACAATAATAAATCGTTAACTCAAATGCTAAAATAAATTTTTCGAAATCTACAGCATGGAGGGAAAGGTATGTTCATTTCCAATGTTATTATATCGGTAAAACTTAGCAACAAAAAAAGTTGAATCTACTTTCGTATACAGATAGACTGATAGACCTGTGCAAAATTTTATGTACATATACACAAAGCACACACACATTACTATACACGAGGATATTCCATTAGTAGTAGGGAGTTCTGTGGCCGGCAGCCTCAGTGTGTTTTCTTGTTTTTCATCGACATTCTTTATACACTACTACTTCTTTAGTGCATAGTTTAGTAGTAACTACAGAGTTGAGTGGGTCTATCAAAAACTACATATTCTGTCATCCTTTCCTACACCATTCCTAGCTCTATTTTTCTAAACAATTCCAACGACCAGCAGCGTCGCTTATTTGTATATCACTGACTGTGAAGAGTTGCAAGGACGAGTTAGTGGATGGTTATACGTATTGGCTCCTTTAGTATGCGTAGCATGTGGTTGAGAGCGTATACGTATATAAAATTACGTATACGAGGGACTTAGACATACGAATACGACATAAGTTGCTCTCTGAGAAAATGTATGGAGAGTTGATTTGGTTTTATGCAAAGCAAACGAGTTTTTGTTCAGTGAGCCATACGGGAAATGTTTCTTGGTTCAATTCAAGGGAATTGAACGGATTCGAGTATCGTCTCATTTCGTCGTCTTCGTCACCGTAGCAGTCCTCTGGTATTAACTTAAGGAAGGGAAAGCATCTGGGCTACCTCGCATCTCCGTCAGCCAAAGAAGCAGAAGCAGCCTTATGCTCAGAGAATAGTCGATGACTTGACTTTCTGCTCCTCGAGATTATTTGAAAGTCTTTTAGAATTGGACTACTCGCATGATTGTGGAATGGAATGCAATGAATAAGGAGAAACGGGAGAGTTGGGAAGTGCACGTAGAGGCAGGCAGAATGCAGAAGAGCAGGAAAAGAGGCACAAACCTTAGGATGAAACTACGGCTTATAAACTTTTCCTAGTAATCTGAAAACACACACAAGGCACAAGGAGGCTACAAACAACTCCTTAAGAAATTCCCCATGTGCTCCTTGAGACGATGACGACGATACTTCTTCTGCCACCCTACTTCTATATTTTATACTCTTCTCCTATTATATAACATACACCACTACACTAATATCCACTCTCAATTTAGTTACTTAGCAGCTCTGATCAACCTTATAATGGAAACAGTCTTCCGTCCGGTTTCAAGGAGCAAAGCTTATTCTTTGTATTGGCAATAGGAATATATGTGTATACAAGCTATAGCCATACTCATATAGTTGGAACTAGAACTTTCTCAATTTTCTCATCTGAATGTGTTTAGCCAAGAATTGAGCTTTTTGTGGAGGAGAGGAGGAGGAGTGTGGAGGAAAGAGCGTGGAATTAAGTGGAATATTTTCCCTTTCAATACATAATAGCTACAGCACAGATACTAGCTACGGAGACTAACTGTCGTCCTGTTTAGTTTATGTATTTGTATTAGAGTCTGAGAAGAGTTGAGCCCAACTGAAAGATTGGTTGTTGCTAGTCATTTCACTTGGACCATTGCATTGCAATGCGTTGTTGCTGGAAATAGTTACACGTGCTAACCGTTTCCTCCCATAGTCGGCTAAAGTCAACTACACAAAATCACTCTGTCCTTTTCCTTCGGGTATTTAGCTTTAGGTTCACTCGTGAGAGTGAGACGAAGCTTGGCCCATGTAGTCCACTCGCTGAATTAACAGCTACACTTGACAGTTTAATCGACAACAAATTGCGAACGGGAACTCTGCAGCGGAACTCAAAACGCTCCGAGGACAAAAGAACTCTTCTGAGCTTCTCCAGCGACAGCATTACCACCCTTTCTGTATTAACGACTCCCTACATTCCAAATACAAATTCATCGACTACTATAAATACATTTAGATTTAATGCATTTCCAAGCTCTAAACAGTTTAACATGCTCTTCACTTGAATTAATGAATACTAAACCAACATTAAAACAAAATAGTATTACATCTTTGAAATAGACTTTACCAAAATGTAATTCATTAACTCGCGAAAATCGATAGAATACTACAATTACTGCGAAATTCTATTTTCTAATGGAATATTTTTGTATGAACCATTCGAATCGATTCACTCATTCTCGCGGTACTGTATTGATTAAAAATGTCTGCAATAATTTGATTAAAGCAGACGAAAATTATAAAATCTAGGTTGAAAGGATTACAATAGAGATGAATTTAAACTGAATGTTACATTCAACACAATTTTTTCTTGATGCATATTAAATCATCAAATTCATAATAAACCATTGAAAACGGTCGTAAAAATATTTTAGGGGGGACTACTTCAATGTGATGAATTCATTTATATGAAATGTTGATGAAAATTACATAGACCTGTAATACCTGTATTAATACCTATGGGAAGTTTGAACCAATTTGATCCACCTGTTCTTGAGTTATAGATATACGAAAACCTTGTTGGAACATTTTTTGTGACCTTATCTGTGACCTAGGTCATGAAGGATGCGATCTATTGACCCCAGTTTTGACTGACACCCTTGTTGTAACCCTTAGATAACATATGTAAAGTTTGAACCAATGTGGTCCATCCGTTTTTGAATTTTATCTTGCATACAACAAGATTCCTGTACATCTGTGACGGACGGACGGACAGACAGACAGACGGACAAATCATTCACATAAAGTGATGTCGTACCTCCACCACTTAATATGGTCATATAAACATGGACAACAACAAATTATTTCAGAATTGGTTTCAACAATGGAGACAAGAATGGAATTAACCTTATATACATTAAATAGTATTTTTGTATCACGTCTGTGCAGGGGGAGGGTGTCTATGATTTTTACAAACCAGGGGGGTTTAAAAAAGGCCCAAAATAACAGACGCCATATATGCACGCTCCCTTCGTAGGTATTAGATAATATGCATAGGTATATTATATGTATGTGAATGGGTTTTATAAGTAATTTACTATGAACAGTAGTCGATTGTAATCTTCAATGTTCATTTCCACAAGAATAGGGCAGGCTCTTGCACACCAGTACATATACAACATTCGTCTGGGTAAAAATGAATCTAATTCGCCTAATAAAAACATAATGAAACATTCTGAAAACTACTTAGAGTTTATGAAATGTATGTAATCTAGTCGATACAATTTGCAATTGTAAAGATATAATAAGCTTGTTACAATAATGAAACTGGCAACTGGAATGATTAGGAGTGGATGGAATGTGTAGGAGTGGGAGAGCCATTGTACTAATTGTAAACAGACTACAAATTGGAGTTTCAATTGACCAAATTGCTATTGGTGGTGAGCTACTTATGCTGAATGGGCAAATGCTGTTGGGATTAGCAAGGGAGGATTCATTTGTGTTGAATATTGCATGTGGAATATCGATGATAGAAGATACATTATTTGAGGACAGAAGAGATGAATCAAAGCTCCAGAGACCACAGAGCAGTAGACGGGACCTGAAGAGAATGCAGCAGAGGAATAATAAATTCTGTGTGTGAGTGTAGTGTATAGCTGCAAAGACCTAAAGGTAGTTCTATCTGTAGGACTCGGAATTCATTGCATGTAGAAAGGTAAGCTTCGGGTTTTGGTATTCAGGAGCGTTTGAGTGATTTAATTCAGATTTTCTCGTCGAATGCATAGAAACAAAACAAATGAAGAAAGAAAAGGAATGGAAAGGAACGTTTCCATTTATTTACGTTTTCTACATTGGCAATTCTCATCAAATTTTCAACTTGTTCACCACAAGTCTTTATTTCACGTAACAGCTTTGCCTTTGCGTCCTACTTTCATTTAAATGCAACCTGACTAAAAACACGAAACAAAACATCCATAGGCTCTCAAACTGGAGAGCAAGCTCTGAATAAGCTTTGCCAAACAAATTCGAAAAATATATGCAGAGTAGCAAACTAAACTCCAAAGGAATATGTATACAGAAACAAATCAATAGAAGGGGCAAACACAGACAAATAGGAAAAACTCAGACGCTTCAGACTGTGACTATTTTGCATTGCTTTCACTCAAAACTATTTTTTCAAATACAAATTTGGGGCGATGAATGGAAAAGGAAAGAAAGAAACTCTCGGGGGCAATCAGAATGGAATGTCGTCTGAGAGTGAAGAGAATCTTCACTTTTTTAACTTCACTTCACTTTTACTTTTTTTATTGCAGCCACTGCCTCGACTCCCTCAACTCCAGCAGCTCAACTCAGACTCTTTTTCATCATCTTCTTTCTTTATCTCCACTATTTATTTGCACAGCCAGCTCCCGTTTCTCCAGAAGTAGAAAGAACGCTCTCTTCCTCTACACCAACTGCCAACACATCTCCATGCTTTCACCTTCACCAATGGACCTTTCTTGGTAAACACAAAGGAATAGTTGCACGGCCGTTGTCACACAACCAGAGTACACTCGTATATAACGAATAACTACCAACTGTGTACAAATACAACGACCTAGCTCCTGCACACACTCATACAAAAGCAGAAAGAATAATGATTTAGTTAAGTTCAGATCAGAGTGTCCCGTCTGTCCTTTCATTACAGGAGACTCTGTCGACACATCAGATTGTTTACTTTTACAAGAAGTAGCGACTCACAATTTTCAATTCCGGACAACCTACATCAAGTGACTACATTTATCAGGGACACCTTATTTAGGATAAACAACACAATCACAACTATAAATCGGTAGCCATATTTTATGTACGTCTTAACATCCATTTACGTCCTACAGTAAACAGTCATTAACGTTCGAAGATGGGATACATACATCATTAGCCCTGCAGGATAGTTATATATACATTTCGTATTACTTTTTTATAGAGTTAAATTGAATAAAAGTTTTATAAAATGTGGATATACATAGCGACTGGTAAAACGTTAGAGCTTTGTAAACTCTGTAAACTTTATGTGGATCATATTTTATTTTTTAATGGGGCACCCTGTAAATTGAATGGAAAATACATTTCTCTGCTTACTTCTTGAGTGTCTAATCTTTTCCATTCAAAAGACAAGTTTTAATTTTATTAATATTACAAGGAGGGGCTGAGCAACTTAATATTAGTAAAGACATACATAGTATTTAGTTGAAAGCCAACATATTTAATGAATTGAGAATAAAAGTGTAGGATTATTGTGTGGAAGGATAAGTAGAGATAGAATGCGTGTAGCATGTGTGTGGTGGTGAAAGTGGTCTGTGTGGTGAGACTTGTCTAGTTAGCCGCCAGTGAAGATCTGCGTGTTCTCGGTTTGGAAAGCGGAGGAGAATACCACAGCAGACACAACTACGTAGAGACCCGTACATAGAGGACACATATCGGTCCCTGCAGAAGAAAAGTGTTAAGGCTTTCTGATGAAAGTATAAGATTTCTTTCCAAGTTGCCTTTCCAGCTGTGAAGTGAACTTTTTTCAGAAAGACATTATCTTCGTTTCTTTGTAGGCATTCTGCTGAGTTGACTCGACTTTCCTTGTCTTCACTTGACTCCGTCTAACTTTCTCGTCTGCCACACAAATACTTGGTGTGTGCACAAAAACAGAAGAGACTATAGACGCAGCTAGCGGTGGAAGCGGAAGTTTCCACACAAGTTTTGTCATCTTGTAATTTGCATTAGAATTTCTAGTTAAGACGAATGGAAACGAAGTTTCATCGTATTTATTATACACGTAGACACAGATAAGTTGTCTTCTCATGCTTTGCACAGCTACACACACACAGAACAAACTAAACAAACAAACCAGTCTCCCCCCCAAAACTGTTCAAATCGTGACAAGCCTGGTTGAGATAAGCAGACGATGTATGTATATACATGATCATTTCTGAACTGCAGCAGCAAAGAATCACTTTGTATTGAACTGAAAGTGTAAGTCTGTTAATGTACCTACATAGTCTTAGAACAGGTTGAGACGCAATTGGATAGGAACAAACGTACAAGTACTAAGTACCAACACAACGATAAAACAGATACAATAAAATTTTGAGCTTAGACAGGGCGACTAAAGAGGAGGCAATTCTCACATGTATAAAAACAGATTCTGGCAGTGCGTACAAGTCTCAATGAAATGTTATGACATGGTGAAAGGAGGAAGGATGTGGTGACTGGAGTTTGCAGATTCGAAAAGACAAGTAAAAGTTTTGCAATTAGAGAAAGACTGGGAGCATCAAATCAGGATGAAGAATATAGACGTGTGTAGAAGTAGACGTATCGACTGCAAATGCCTATGCAGACACATCGCAAAGCTCCCGTCTTTTCATCCTCTAAATCCCTCTTCTTTCCTACACTCTCAACAACGTGTTCTTATACAGTCAGACAGGAAAGCACAGAAAGCAAATTCCTTCATTCTCTTCACAACACACTCTCAGTTTGTACACAGGACTGAATGTGAGTGCGTGTAGTGATTTCCTCTCTGTCTATCGACTTACTTACAGTCAAGTCTCCAAATTCTCTTTGTCTTACTACTTGCCTCATGCTTCTTCCATTTTATTCTAATGCCTTGTGTTTGTATCTCTTCTTCTGATTCAGCAACATTTCTTCTGTGTGCATCCTAAAATGATGATAATGAGACAAATCCAATGTTTTCGCAAGTCAGACAGACAGACATTTTTCCTTCTCCCTCATTCTCCTGTTTACTATACCGCACTAACGCTAATTTGCATTTTCCTAACTTACAGTAGTGGCAACTTTCTACCATTAGATTTATACCAGTATAATGCATAGACATTTAAAACTCGTTGGGTACATATCGTACGTAATACCTTTCCATTCTACAAATACACTCGTGTGTGTGAGTGTGTGTGTGTAGTTTGGGATGTATTCGGTGTATGGATATATACTCATGCAAGTATCATTGTATGCAGATTCACCCTAGCCTTGGTTTCCCATCCGTCCGCTAATAGGACATTCTTCCCGAATTCCCAACACTCCTCTGCATTCCATCCGTAGAGTTCCTTCTCTCAGTCATTCCTCCAGATTCCTCCTGCTATTTCGTTTGAACCAACATTGCATTGCTGGATGCTACACTACAGATACAAACACTCTTGATGTATTAATACTAATGTACGTCAGATTACTACAATGGTAGAAGAAGGGCAGAGCAAATGCTAATGTCACTCACTGACTCTCTTCTCTGACTGTTTTAACGAGGGAGCTTAACTACTCGGCCTAGTCCTTGCTTACTTTCTACTCGTAGCTCCTAGCTACACTCTACACTCCAATGCTCTTCCTCCACTTACTTCGAGGCTGGAGGTATAATGTATTCACTTACTCTCTCTCTCTCTCTCTCTCTCTCGTTTAGTTCGTTTACTGATGAACTGGATTTCTTCTTCTCTTCTGTACCAACTAAATAGTGCTGTCTGTAATTCCTAAGCCAAGCCTTAGCAAGTCAAACTCAACAGTCCACCCGAAGCCAGCGTATAAAACCAACATTTTGCACTACTTCACAAGGAAACCCGTGTAGTGTGCAGTTTAATGTTTATTCTCTGTGTACCTAAGACGCACACGTTCCAAATATTCACTACGTTCAACATTCGCGTTCGTTCTTCTACAAACATGAACAACATTCCTTGCCTTGTAGCCATAACGTATGCAAGAGCATTTTACGTTCCTGGAAAAGCCCCCAAGGTTTACTCCACTTGCCATCGTAATTAACATAAAAGTCTGCCCCAAATGCACACAAGATTTGCACTCTCTTCATCATAACGCCAAAGCCCGACAAACAACTCAGTAGAGATCCGCCCTCTACACAAATACGGTTTAGGGCAATTGCCTTGTAAATGTGCAATGTCCCCACTGTGTGCACATATTATCGGCAAGCTTGTAGTTAGGTCATTGCAATGCCATTTCATCTGCATTCCATTCCCTTAATGTTACAGGCCATTGTTTTCTACATGTATTCTGCATAGACACAAACTATATCTACTCTGAATTCATTAAAAATCCATGATTCCACGAAACATAAATGATTATTTCAATAGTAAAGGAATTACTAGAATTACATAAACAAGGAATTTATATTATTTCCAACTTCAAGTAACATAAAGAGCTCCATTTATTATTAGGTATATGTTCAATAATTTACAACCGATCATTTTTGGAGCTTAGAGGGTTACTTTGTCTACATTACAACTCTAATCAATTATTGAGTATTGAAGCAATACTCTATAGAAATGATTTGTCTGTATGTCCGTCCGTCTCTTTGAAAGATAACTCAAGAATGAATTGAAACAATTCGTTACAATTTTGCATGTGTTCTAGGCGTTTAAACAAGTGCAAAAATGGGATCAAACAGATAATTTGGAAAAATATTAAAATACACTAAGCTAATTGATAGAAATGATTTGAGGAAGTGGAATCATGTATTTATCCATTTTGACAAAATGTTGACCACAATTTTAAAAACAATCTTGTAAAAAAATTAAGGCAATTTTTTTAAAAAAAAATGTCAATTTCGTAAACAATTTTGAAAACATTTTGACCACAATTTTGAAAATCATTCAAAATCGTTCCTTTACTTTGTTTGCAATAATTTATTAGGCATTACAATTTCAAAGTAAATATTGGAGGAATTCAACTCCATGTCTCACTTCCGAGCTTCAACCTTCAACATTCATTCTGTATTTTATTAATAAATGAAATTATGGTATAATTATACGTACTTTCATTCGGAGTTCTTCTAAACATTCTAGTGTAGCTGGAGGCGCACTGTTTCCAGCATTGCAATTTCTAACTCATTTACATATACTACGGATGTGTATAACGTGTGATAGTAGAGGTACAGATTTAGGTATTATTATTTAGGTATTATTTTATTCAGTGATAATGCATAACATACCGTTCTCGTTCGATTATGTACCTTGGTATGTATAATAGTTATTTACAATTTCCCGGAATTTCAATTTAGGGGCTCGATTTGATAGAATGCTAATATCATTCTTTGCATCACGAAGATATCATGTGCAATCGAGCCTCCATTACAATAGGGATATTTGCAATTTGCAACCACTCAGAAGAGCCAGAATATTTAGGCAATTTCCTGTTTTGTAGAAAAGGATATTATGAAACATGAAAAACAAATTTCACGCTGATACTTATATGCATTGATATACTCTTACCCCTTGAGTTAGTATATCAGGGAAAAAGATGTTCATTCTTCTTACTGAATGCCTTCTCTTAAAATACTCTTTCTGTTGTATCTCTGCCCTGCACGTGGCAACAGATTCGGATAAGAAAAAGTCTGGTTTCTCCTAATCAAATATTCATTGCCTCACTTAAGTACTTACACGCTAATAATTAAAATTCTAAGGTCATTCTCGGAACTCATTAAAAGCTCAATGAGTAGAATAATGTGGGCTTTTACGATGAAAGTGAATACTGTGCTTAAACCTCTGCCCTACGCTCTCTTACAATCTCTGAGCAGCAGCATAGCCGTAAAAAGGGCATAAGCACTGATCGTGAAATGGCAGTTGGCGTAATGAAATTGTAGCTATAAGAGAGCTATTGTGAATGCCACTCTTTGTAAACTACGTATGATATTCTTATGGATAATTGCTCTTGGAGTAGTATAAGACTGTCTGGAAAGGAAAGATAGGGAGAATGGATTAGAAAGTTCATTTTCCCTGGACCTTTGACTGGAATAGGAATCTCTGTGGAATGCTTGAGCTTACGGATGGAGTCCATATGGATTCGGTGAAATTGGTGGAGTTGTTGGACTAGCGCGGTGGTGATAAGACGGAGGATATTATTCCAAGTATCATGTAGCGATTATAGCGAATGATTAGACAGGATCCTTCCCAAGATTCATCTTTCTCATTCATATTTTCTATTTGGTATGCAACATGCCCGATTCTCATTCTCTCTCAACTCAGCCCAACGCAAAGCAGAAGAACATGCACTGAAAAGAACAGAAGGAAAGCTGTAGGCATCCGCTACATATATACGAGTGCATGTAGTGCATGGAAGTTGTTATCTGCATGAATTTGGTTAGAAGCTCATCTCATCTTTCTCGGAAGGCAGGGGAGAGCATTTCGTTAGTTTTAACACACATGAACATGTATAAGCAAGATAGGGAGAGAATAGACGCGACATGTTAAAGGAAAGATGTAAATCCTTTAGTAGAGTGCCAATAGGCGAACAAGAGCAATTTCCTTTTTGCTATCATATTGATTTCAGATCACGTTTTCTTTTCTCTTTTTCCTATCCCAAAATATTTTACGGGCAAGACCAGACTACCACCAAGGGATAGCAGCAGCCGACTGAACAAGAACTCTTCAGTTTCCCTTTCAATGTCTCCGGACCACTAACACACAATATTCATAGTAATGCACAGGAGAAAGAGACAGCAAGGGAGAGCTCCAGGTAAGGTGCAAGTAGCTAAGGAACAAGACACGTCTCCAGACACGCCGCCTCTTATAACCAATGCATGTACCACTTAGGCATTTCCAAACATATATTCGGACTCCTACAAGATAACAGAAATATTTGTAGTCTCTGCCTACATCGCATATATTCTGTATATAGGTTGGTAGTATTATGGTTATGGCTGTAGCCTCCATTTGCAGTGTGGCTATTCAATTCCTTTCTTCTTATATACCCGCACCCGCAGCAACAATTCTAACCAGGCACAACGGATCAGTAGGACATGACCACACCGAGTTTTTGAAAATATCCGAAAGTAAAAGAAAGCTGGGAAAGGTGAAAGTCTGAGCTCTGTACTTTTCTTATGCTGCTGGTTTATTTTATTCATCTCTTTTCATAGTGGCTCTCAAGGCCCTGACCAGTCTCGACCTTCTATGATGAACAAATAAAAGCAAATGATGATGTTCCCATACGGGCGTCTTGAAAGATCCTAACTCCGGTGCTTCACCTAGTCAAAAGAACATTAGGTTCGGTTTTTGAGCTATATCCTCACTCTTGTAGCGCACTCGAGTAAAATTGAAATGCTATTTACACATTCCATTAGATTTGAAAACTGTACACCCTTCTTCTAAAGCATGAAACTGACGTGTGTGTGTGTGTGGCTGAGTAAATATGAAAGAGCTAAAGGAAAAGACGGGAAAGAGAGAGAAAACGTACGCATCGCCCCAGCAAATGTCCGCTACGTGATTTCATTCTCGTAATTCATCTGTCGTATACCTCTCCCGTATTTCCTACTTGCAGACCGGCTCTTGGTTTAGAGTGTAGTACAAGATGAGTAAGTGGTAGGTAGTCAAGAATCAAGTTGATTGCTTTCCCTTTGCATTGCCCTGTACTTGGACGCACGGCACGGCAAGTGTCTATCTTTAGATCCCTTCCCTATACTTCCCGTCCCCCTCATCCCAACCTAAGCTGTGGCACCGCCAGTTTAATAATGGCTCCATATTGTCCATTTGGCAATAATAACTGGTCGTGATTTCATTTCATTGAAGAGTGAGTGAGTTAGGAAAGCTTGTAGCAACATTTCTATGTAGTGTTTACGTATTACGCAATACTGTAGCCAAGGTAAGTATGTTTCTGTATTTAAGCTTGTAATATAGTCATAGTAGGTACATTTGTGTAATACACTACACATGGCAAGATATATATCATACAGATACTAAAGGCAGAGCCCACAGGAGAAATAACCATCGGTCGTTCTCTCACTTGGTTCACTACGTGAATTGTATTTGCAATAAAATACCTGCCACGAACCCGGCACATAATACTCACAAGTTGCAGAGGCACTAAACTCGTAATACTAACTCAAATGCTGAAACTCGCAGACTCCCAGTTCTGTCTTTATATCAGTTTCGGTTATTTAGTTATATGGTATTCGTTAAGTTCATACACAACAGACAGAAATTCATCTAATCTCTGTAAAATATAATGCAAGACTATAACAACATTTCTCTGGCTGCTATGTGTTTACCAAAAACACGAGAGTCCTTTGCTCATTTCACCTACAGCCATTTTTCCAGCGCTGCGGCTCACGGACGGCAAAGTAAAGCGAGAAGAGAAGCGACTGGAATGTCCTGGAAAAGAGTTACTCTCTCGTCAGTTGAGTTTAGCTTGCATTATGTTTAACTAGGTTTCGTGTAGCTTTAACCCTTTCTAAGTGAACATTTTCTATTTACTACAAACAATATAATGTGGACGTAGGAAATGGTAGTGGGTATTTGAGTGGATGACGGGCGTTATATGTATGTATGGCATAGTAGGAGAAAGGCGGAGTGTGGACTGATGAGCAAGTGGAGGAGAAGGTTACAGGGCCATGTAATTCCAGTTGTTCACTGACATTTTCGGAAATGGTCAGGACGACGAGACGGGAGAAGAGGAGAGCAGTGCCGAGTCTCATAAAAGTGAGTAGTGGTCTTCATTCGTGTCTTCCTGCTTACAGCTATTGCGCTCTTTTCTAAAGTGCCGGGTCTTTGGCTTCAAATACACAGAAGAGTTCGAATTCTCCTGGAGGTTGCATTACACCAAAGGAATTGTAGCGGACTTAGGCGTACATTTAATGTGAGTCTATAAAGAGCATTGTGAAATGTAATAGGGAACATTTCTGTAGTTTTGTGCTTACACTGCTCCTTTATTTTTATCCCAATGAGACATTTAGTTGCCTCATTTTTGTTCTCCTTCCCATTTCCTCTCTCTCTTAAATTACCTTCACTAGTCATTCCAACAAACAATATTCTCCCCTTTACGTCACACGCTCATAATAACGCGTGACACGAACCTTGCGGTATTTCTTTATCCTCCCTTGTTATTGTTAGACACTACAACACGTATAAAATATCTCAGACACAGAATTCCAAAAATCTTCTACAATTACTCAAACAACCAAAACTAACTCCACCATATACACTTCATACTTGCTATTATTTTCTGTCGTAGCATTCGATTTAAGTGGAGCAATAAAAGTTTATTTTCATATTTGGGTGCAGGTAATTTATGAATTTTATTTCCCAATCTTCTGTGTTGTATATGGGGCACTTTGAGGAGTAGAAACTTTTCCTTTCGCTTGTCATAATCATTTCTTTCCACTTCTCAATATGAATGCTAGAAAGTTGCCATTTATTCGCAAACTCCGACTGGACTTTTATATTCGTCTGCCACTTGAATATTCGTTCGTGCCATTCACCATTCGTCACATCTTAATATCGTCATATATGTAATATCGTAGTTTGCTGTTTCATCATGTCAACATAAAAAGTAGGTGTGATCTGGATAATTATTCATTCAGGAACACAAGGACATGAATATGGAGAAATGGGTGGCATATGAGTTGCGGTTACGTGGTGACCTTTACAGACTTCGTACTGTCACAGCCAGACTCTGTAAATATTTTCTAGCAGCATCACTCCCATGGCCTTCTATATACTTGTAACATTCCAATCTGGAGCGGGTAGGCGATGCATGAAAATTATGGAAATAGCCTCAACGCCCATCTGTTTCCTCCCAATTTCTCACGTTCCCATTGCCAACTTGACCTTGGCTCAACTTGGCACTTTATTCTTCCTAAGTGTGCCATCCATAATAATACGGGAAAGGTGACACGACATTACAATACAAATTGGCGACTGCCTCGCCAAAATTTACATTTTACTTCCATTCCCGTACATTTACGATATCTGAATATAACTTTCATTTGGCTATTCCTCCTTGCGACCAGAGTCATAAATCCACTCAGGGAAACTCATAATATTACGACACAACTGAGTTTTATGGATCGATTACTTATATCATTTCCAGGAACAACCAAACCTAAATGTCATGTAGCAATACACCAGGAGCAAGATACAGTGAAAGCAAGATAGAAAACTTGTATCAACCAAAGCTGCGGAGACCTCACGAGGGAGGATTCAATAAAATATATCTCATACTTTACTATATATTCGAGTATACTTTACTTTATAGTTCTAATAAATATTCGAAGCAGTAGATAGTAGAGCTATAAGTGTTGGAAACGCAAAATTTGAGGTGCCGTTATGAATAAAGTTAGGTAAAAAATTAAATGTGCTTCTAATAACCGTTGAATCAATCTAACTGACCAACGAACTTAGCCTTAGTTTTGCCCTTTACAATGTGTGTGCCAATCTCGGTTTCATCTGCCTAGCTTCATTGCTACTCGAGTTATCGTGCTGACAGACGGACGGACGGATAGACGGACGGACAGCCATAAAGGCTCTATAAGACCTCGAGAGGTCTAAAACCAATTTTACAACTCAGACTAGCCATTGTCAAAGGCTGCCTCTTTATTCTCTGTGTATATATTGAGTAGGTATTGCATTACAGTCTCCATGCTTCACGACTTAGCTCCCATCCTCCTCTTGTACGCTTTTTATATACTCACTTTCACGATATCAAACACAAATGCAATTGTATGCATGTAACTTTCTATTAACTATATATATCGGGTGTAAAGTCCACAGTGATCTTGTGACAACGCACGCCAGACAACTCAAAAGCTAGTTCTCTATGTAGTGCACACAATACCTATAGATACGCTATCTCTATGAATATTTATTAGCAAATTTAACAGGAAATCCTTTCATATTCATCAGAGACAGCTCAGAACGCCTCCACTGTACGAGTCTCCTAGCAATAAACTAATAAAAATGGAAGGCAACCACCAACCCAAGAGATACTAATCTAACAAGGTCTGTATTTATAGACGGACAGTCTTCTTTTTCATCACCAAAAGGACGAGACGAGTACAGCAGCACACAGCTTATAGCAAATGACTATTATTTCTAATTTTCCGTTACGACAAAGTCAGAGTTGCCAGGCAAGAATGACTTGAAGTCCAAGTCAAGTAGAAATGGGGAGCCAGTAGAAACGTGTAATTGAGTCCTCAAAGAAGCGAACAATCTCATAAAAGAAAAATGCATTCTCAGCAGTTTACTTTTGATCATGATCATGACACGAATCCTTTTTGACTTTTATATATGATACTGCATCCCCCAATTCAATAAAGCATGAATGACTGCTTTTGATTACAGAGCCACTAATACCAAAAGAGTGCATCAATAATTCAATACTTGTAAGTAGTGATTTTGCACAAACAAACAAACCAAAAATGTTATTTTGCAAAGTTGACTTTCGTTTGTGTTGTGTGAGAGCCATGACAAGGGAATAATGCTGTTGTTGAATTATTTGAGAAAAGGTTGTTTGAGAGTAAAGGATGTGGATTGGGATGGCGACAGTGAAGGTTGTGCTGATGAGTGGTGAGAGTGGATGAAGAATGCATGGAGTAGCAGAGCAGAAGAGTTGCAGACGAAAAGCGGGAAAGTAATGTAGAGTGAAATTCAATTGGCTTCATGTAAACTTCAATTCAATTCACTTGAATTAACTTTAGTATGGATGGCTACAGCAGGGAGCAATGGCATGGCACCACCACTAATGCCCCCATATACAACAACAACTACTAATAGAAAATGCACATGCAACGACACAGCACTACACAGCTCGGACTCCTCTCTTTTTCTCACTGCATCCGCTGTCTATCTCTATATGTATCTACCCGTGTCTCTTCTCCGCATCCTTTTGGTTAGACTAATGCACAGAAAGCTGCTGTACAGTTACAACTCTTAGTAAGTGCTCTCGTTGTACACTTGAGCCAAATTCCAGAGTTAAGCTGTGCAAACTAAAATGAGCACAGAGCACTGCGGATGAGTTTCTTTGCTAGTACTCCTTTTGCTTATTATACAAGTACCTACTACTGCCTTGGTCCTACATTCATCTTTCTCGGAGTCAGTTCAATTGAGACTGGAGTACATTGTGGGCGTCGATGTTTTAATACTCGTAATGCATTTTTTCATAAAGCTCAACGGAATTGCCTTGGGGAAACATTGCATTATATGCTTCGCTTAAGCACACAGTACGACAAGCTTGTTCTACAGCGACCTATGTACGAAAGGGCACACACCACACACGGCACACTCTGTACAATAAATATACTAATATGCTGCATACGTATTTTTGGACTGTGCAGGTCTACTATGTGTACTATCTGTATGGTGCATTGGTATTAGTATGTACATGTATAGCTACACAGGAGAAGGTATGTTAGCATGCCAAGCTTTGTGTTCACTTTCTTTCCTTGTGTTGTTGCTGAGTCTGAGACTGGTGGAAAGGGCTGTTATATCCACTCGTAGTCATTCATTGTCAGTTTAGCTCAGTTTCTTCAGCTCTGCTCGGCTCAGTTCATCTTCCAGCTTATCAATCAAAAGTAAGTTATTGCTGGAACGTACGTGTGCGACTTGGACTCGCTTTTTGTCTGTCTGGTCTGCTGCGTCCATAGTACAATCGTGAGTGCGTGCCCTTTTACCAAAACCATTTCCAGCTAACCCCAGAAAAATATTAGCGGCTGTCTCTTTTAAAAAGTGCACTGAGGAGAAAGGGTCCTTTCTTTTCTTCTCTCGTGGATTACAGGGGATTCAACTAAGCGTTGAGCTGAGCTGAGTCGATGAGACACTTTCCTTATTTTCCGCTCACCCGTGCAAATGCTCCAACATACGCTCTCCTCAAATAATCTCACTCCATCCACTCTCCTCAGTCTCCTCCACAATATTTCTGTTTACTCCTTCTGTAATTCACTCTCTTCTTTTGCGCTTCATTCTGTACAACAGCTACTGCTTTCTCAAGGAGAAATGGCTGGTAGTTAGTCTCCGTTTCTCCAGGAATATGTTTAATTTTCAACTGGGGTCTTCCGCTCTTTCGTTTGAATAAATGAAATTCGACATTTACATTTTCGTTTAGTTGTTATTCTCGTCGAGAATTGTGGGTGTTTATTCGTTTTATTTTTTTGACTCCCCTTTGTTCGGCGACTTATGCATGACAAACAAGCCAAGTTAAATTAGTGTTCCCTTGACTTGCTGCGTTCTTATTATCATAGAGTCTACATAAAAGAATGGAATTCAAATGAAGGAAGACGATCAGCATTGCATTTCGAGGCAGGAGGACAGAAAGTGAGACGTCACTTGTGAGAGGAATGTGTAAAATTGAAGAGCATCGAAATTGAAGGAAAGTCAATATAGAAAAGATGAAACGTCCCTTACTTTCCCTTCACTTGACTTGCCTTTAATATTCCCTGCATAATTTTTTCTGGAGAGAAAGAGAGACTAGACTGACTGAGTCAAAATGGAAAGAGAAAAGGATCATCGTTCGTGCCGAATCCAATGTAGAGAAAGACTATGGAGAATTGAGTAGAGTAGATTCAAATGTGGAACCTTTTCATCGTGTCGTTTGCAAGTTGACATTTCCAACGGTGGAACACACACGACACTGTCCTGGCTACATATCTGTGCCATACTCCCAGTTAAACGAGAACGAATTTCTTACTTTTTATTACAGTTTCTTATTCAGCATTCCTTTTCTTTGCCTTCAGGACTATATAAGCACCAGATATCTACTTATTGCATTGTCTCTTCCTTTGTTAGTGCTTTTCTTATCTTAAACTCAAAGGAACGAAAATATTTTATTCCTTCGTATTGTCTAAGTACACTTCCAGTGCTATGCTGTGCCTAATGTAAAAGGTAGGATTGTGCGATGGTAGTCTGTTGTATCTGTACAATAATAGCACGGCCTACTCCTTGTATTATATGTGCACTACTTACTTCTGCCTGGTCTATATATTTAATTTATAGTAGAGCCATGCATTGCGGTACTTTTGCTCTTTGCCTCTTGCATTTGACTTTTATTTTCGATTCGCTTACAAGTTATTCCCTTCGGGTGGCAAGGCATTGTGTACGGAAAGACAGGGCAAGGAACACTGTACGGAACAGTACCATCGCTATCCTATTTATTGCATTATAAGACCTTAAAACATATTCCTCCAGCATTCTAACACATAACTTGTAAAATACAGTCTACACGAAGAATTCCTCAGGCAAAGATACATTTTTCATCCGTGTACAGTTTACTACATCACTGGGCTCGCATTAACAGTAGACTCCCGTTTCCCTCCTTCTACAAGTCTATACAAACATTTTTGCAACAACTCCTACCATGTATGTACATTGCACACAATTGTTTATAATAATGCTCTACTAATATAACGTTACACCACGTAGTGACGTACAACTCTATGTACAATATTGTATTAGAATAGAATTTTATGTAGCACAAGCACTAACGATGGTGCTTTTACTACTTAAAGCAACTCTTGGCACACCCTCCACCCTGCTTATTAACTACAGCGCTCTGTGTTTATACACAGACACTGCAGACTGCTTACACAGACTTATCAACAAGAAACAAAGACAATAATGCACGGCTCAGAGAAAAAGCTGGAATTCGGGAGAACAATTCGTTAACCGAATACAGTTGTCGTGGAAGTCATAAGATTTACGGAGTAGCCCAACCCAAGCCATGTTATCCACGTTAAGTTAGACAGTCAAAAAGTTACATTGTTTCATTTTGTGCTTACAAAGCATAGCATAGCATCCGAACAGAAAGCAAATGGGAAACTGTAAGGTGAATGTAAAGTGAAAGTAAAAAATGTCAAGGCACATATGACGGAATAAGTTCACTGTGTTTTTCCCTATACGTTGAAGCCAGGGAAGGAATGCTGGCTGTGGCTCCCTGGCTCCTGGATACCAAGTCGTAGTTCTTAGGTGTTACAAGAAAGCCATAATTTTTGCCTGTGCTGACATTGTCACAAAACATCTGCAACAGCCTGTCTTCATTGTAAGATGAACGACAAAATATAAAATATGCATTCTACACAGCCATACATGGTGCCATTCCAAGTGTAGGTACACAGGAAATGACTATAGTCATCATAACAAGCCAAAACGAGGACGGGGCAAGCCAAATAACTTCAGGACTTGTACTTCGTATTGCGTCATGCATTATGTACGTACAACGCTCCACTACAAATATCAAGGTATGTTCTACATTGTGTTTCAGGCTTTTTCTATTTGCATAACGAAGGCTAAGTAACTGTTGTGCACTATATACGTGCAAGTAGAGAAGTACTTACAATAAGTAGTGTGCAAAAAATAGTGCCCATACACCTCAATAATGCATACACACTTTTGCACACACATATAAACTTCAGGCGCCATCCTCAGTCCTAGTCAATATGCATAGCGAGTCAAAAAATTTAACACTGGTGCAAGGACTCTCTCTCTCACTCCGCTCACTCACTTCATATGCGTATTCATGAACAAGCACCTCATTTTTACGTCTAAGTAATGCATAAGAGCAGAATATTTTGCAAAACTTTGTTATATTATTATCTTCATAAACACAGGGCTGAGTGGCTGCACGAGGAGAGGCAAACGAAGCCAAAGCCACGATGCTATTGTATTATTTAGTATAGTGACGGGAAGACTGCATAGCTATAAAAATCTGGATACTAAAGTCAAATTTACGTTTGCATTGTCTCTGCACATTTCCTGTACGTTTATTCCGTGCACTATAGCCACTTTATTATACGTAGCAGAAGCAGAACTGTATATTAGATGAGTAGTAAAGTGTATCCAGAGGCTTTAGCCAATGTACCTACCCTGCCATTACATAAACTACTATACTTTACTAAATGAAAACAGAACTGAGAGCCTTGGCTCTGTGTCTTGAATATTTGTTGGAGGAAAGAGGAAGAAGCTTTTCTTTGAAAGTATAAACAGGGAGTAGTAGGCGACAAGAAAAAGATACTCGATAAATGTCGCATATATCCTTGCAGATTCAGGTCATGATGCAATTATATTTTACTATAGCTTTTCACTTTTTCCTCCCGCTATGCGTCCACAGAGAACCCACTTTTATACGCCATACTTATAATACAAGTTCAGTGTACTTGCCAGATATAATCATAAGAGACTAAAAGTAAGTGCTACGAGTCACACAAGCAATAGGTGCATGGTGGTTAGTTATATCAACATAATACACTTTTAGTGTCCTTATTCTTTTCTTTTACTTTCTTTCCCTTATAGCAGCAATAGAGCTCATATAGAGACATGTATGAAGTTTTTATGTTTGTCTGGTGGAGTTGAGACAAAAAGTCATGTTCCACATTCGACTTACATAAATGGGAAACATAAATGGGAGATATGATTTTGCCTTAAGGGCTGTTTTGTTTCGCCAAGTGCCACTCTTCGCTCAACTCTTCACCGTCTCATTTGTCTCATTCTTGAAATTCTCACAGATGACTTGTTTTTCTCTATAGCCCAATTTCTCCATGCATCATCCCCAATCCTTATACGAGTTGCTCTGTAGAAACTCTCCGATTTCCTTTTGCACATTTTCTACATTCAACTCCAAATTTTGCTTACTCTAATGACTTCCTAGTGGTATTTCTCTTCTGGCGACTGGCAGCAAATGGCAAAATAACAGCAAATTACTACTCAACTCTTCCATACACACAAAACACTAATAATAATGATCTGTTGTGTGAACTCACTCACTCATTTTTACAACGAACCATTGCTACTATATACTATCTGTATATACTACTGCAGTAGGATATCCAATTCACAGTTACTCTGTTCCCATATAGAAATACACGTTCTCTTATGTTGCAAACACCATGTCATATAGCGTAAATATTCTTTTAAGTAGACACAAAAACTCCTTTGAGAGCTCAGTGAACAAAGTACTCATTTATTTATAGTGCCAAATTATTCCCATAATGAAAAGGTTAAAGTGAGTGTATACTGAGAGAGAGAGAGATTCCTAATACTTATTAGATGGGAGTCTGCTCACTAATATTTATGTAACTTGTGAGTAATGACTAAGAGAAAGGTAGAATGTCGTTGGGAAATAAAAGGAAAGATTTGAGAATAGTCGTTTTCGTTTCATGGGCTACATTTGTATTTGGGACGGAAGAGTAATGGAGGGCAGATTGAGGAGGAAGTGGAGAGAGAGCGGGAGAGGAGACGAAGAGCAGTTGACTCCAGTTGTTGCCTTGAATGTTGAATATTGAATAGAGAGAGAGTTGGAGAAGAGGTTGCACGTTACACGATGAGGCATTAGTAGCTCCTCGACAGCAGAACTCATTGGCAGGGAAATTATAGACGTGCAGTTGACAGAGTTTATCGATTCCGTCTAATCCCGTCCATAATGGCTCCACAGAACTGCCAAAGAACTGCGTCTGCAGTTGACTGACTCGACTTTTACTCGTAATTATAGCTCTCCTTGTAATCACTATAATAATATCTAACTAATGAATCCGCGCTCTCTGCAAGACCATCTCCCTTCTGTTTTCTGACAGCCACCAACTCTGTCTTTTCGGTCTTCAGCAGAGAATTCCTGGTGCCAGGGCCAGTCAATATATCAAAGTATCATTAGTATCCTATTCCTTTCCAGAGTATCGCCCTCACATTTATATCCCTATTTTAAACCTCCTTCCAGATTCCTGGAAAAACATAAGGGAAACATAAAGCACAAGGGAAAGCAACCAAGTTTTTCCTTATGCCTCACACATTCTTACACTATTATTATTATTACTTATCAGCTCAGACAAGGAAAGTCGCTAGGTCACACCCACAGAACTCACTTTTTCGCTTCGCATCACCTCATGACAAGACGTCTCGCCATTGTCATCAATAACGGAACAAAAACTCATCATTCATATTCGACAAAAATCAAATTAAAATTGAGAATTACGTGACCCAGCAGAAATTCAGTGACGAGAATCTTAATCAGCCCAAGACGTCTGTCCGTGTGGAAGTCCCCTTCCCACACAGTGCCAGACTCCCGCTTTAAATACAGGATGGTGGATGGGGAGTGACTGTGTACTACAACGGGGGACTGACTGTGACACTAATTAATTTAAACTTTCAGGAAACTTTTTAAATTGGAGAAAGACAACTTTGAGCATTGCCTACGTGTCGCTTTCTCTCTTTGTCTCCAGCTGAACATACGAAGACACTGCGTAGAGTTATTACACCGATCTCTAATGGATTCTGGAGAGATGTGTCTTTTGGCTAGCAGGGGATTTTCACATTGTTCATCCTTAGCAGGAAAAGAGTATCTGTCTGTCTGTCTCTCCACCTAATACCAAGACAAGCGAGTGCAAATAAAAAGAGGATTATAACCAAAGACACGTAAGTAAAAAAGCAATAGAGAGGCTAACAAGATTAACTATAGACCTTTGTCGAAATTCCTCCAGCTCACAGTGACCTAGTTAATTGCTCAAGACCATTATATTATGTACTTTAGCTTGTTCAAGTGCTCTACTCCTTCGTCTTCCCCCGCTCGTCCTACCTTCTACCTAATGTATACATATGTTCCAGTCATGTCAATTTCTTTTTAAACTATAACTAATTGCAAGTCTATATAGCCTTCTCCATCCTCCTGTTTAATACGCTACGTATGTGAAGCACCTACATTTATTTATTTTTTACTTTGAGTAAATTCCTTCCTTGGTCTCCGTCCGCGCTTGGCTACTTTTGGAAACACATACATCATATATATACATACAACAAATTACGTGTAGTAATTGATCAATAAGAATAGACAGAAAATAAGTAGAGCGCAGAGTCAAAGTTAAGTGAAGGCGATTTTCTTGTCTTGTCATTTTTGATTAACTGGCCTTCGGGAAGAGAAAACTGGATATGGATGGCCAAGAGAAATCGAGAAAAAAGAATATGAATTTATGTGATGCCCAGTTAATTCACTTTTTGGACTCAATGATTCGGCTAAACTCAAAAGTATGCGACTTATTTACATATTTCCAATTCCAATATAACGAATCCTGTATCTGTCGGCAAAAATCTCACTAAGTGGGACTATGCTTCTATCAGCAACAGAAGCTCATTCTATTACACTGGAGATAGTTGTTCCGGTATTCATGTATGCAGTTAGATAATTCCTCATGTTCTCTTCCCTTGTCATGCCATGTCGTAGGAAATAAGAAGAATGTCCAGGCATGTATGAGCAGGCAGAGGATTAGACGATTTAAATAGCAATGTTCTACGAGAGATACACGTACAGCCCACTACACTGCCCTATTACACTGTTACCTATAGGTTGTCAGTGTAGTCCTATCGTACGACACACCGATATTAAATGTGTATGCTGAGAGATACCTTGACAGTTAATCGATGCGGCTTTAGCGTCTATTCCACTCTCTACTTCATATTCATATCGCATTGCACGTAATGCTTCGTATAAAAATACTTATCAAATCCAATCCGCTCAGCATTTTGCTGTAGAATCTTCCTACTTACATTAAACCTACTTACATTTTTAACATTATAACTTCATAGTACACCCCGTGATCTGCAATAAAGTGGCTAATGCCAGTCGCAAATAACCTTTGCCCTCCTCTGGGTCCTGAATACCCAGAATAAGACAGCCATGATAAAAAAGTCATACCAGTAAACAACAAGCACAGAATATATGCAGACATGCACACGTCATTCCTCAAAATAAAGTGGATGTTGGCATTGACATTTCTCAATTTAAACACAACCCGAACTTTGGAGCAGGAGCATAATTTATTTTTTCGGTGGCGATATATGTAGCAACGCTTAGGAAGTGTCGCTGTGTAAGTTATATTTTATAGACGCTAGTATGTCACATGTATTTAAATTGCCAGTTGCTGGCAGTGCAGTGCAGAGAAGTTTTTTTGGAATAGAAGCTATGTCTTCATTTAGTGTTTAGTAGCCAAAGCAAAGCACACAAAAACTAATCAAAATCGTGTTGCAGACAAATCATTGAAACAATAATCTATTAAGTAGCGGCAGCTACTTTATAGAAATAATCTTTCTGTCTGTACGTAGTTCTGTCGTTCTGGCTCACCGTATCTTACGTTACGAGCGGCAGAAGTACAGGGGTATATTTGGCTCAGTATTAATACGGAGAATATCCTTAGCGTCATTTCCCTAGAACACTGACTCTCTCAGAAAGGGATAGCAAGCTGATTTTAACAACATCAGTACTCTATTAGCACGAGTAGTTGGTTTGACAAGGACGGCGGAACACTTAAATCGGAGGCCCCTCATTGAAAGAGTTAATAAGTCGTCATTAAAAGCGGTGACTGCGGGGGAAGAGCAGTGATAACAATGTTATATACTGATTCTGATTAATTCAATCAGATGACCTAATATGTCACTAAAATAAATCTGATTTTACATTTTCACGTTTTTTTACACTTTCACCAGAATGAGAATGTAATGTAACTGCCGCTACTTATTTATATTCGTTTAATATGGTTTATTAAGCCTGACATAAAGTAATTTTAGGCAATGAGTAGTGTATATAC
>JAQFYB010000612.1:0-48265 GCA_034694085.1 Pogonognathellus longicornis
AGCGTAAAACCGAGTCAGACGTAATATTTTAAGTTTTTAAGTTTTAAGGCCTGACTTATAAATTTTCGCTAACTCTCTAAAAGTGTTGTGATTTGGTATGTTAAAGACGTAGTACTATATTCCATGATGTTGTCATGTTAGTTAAGTCTGAAACAACAATGAATCAACGTATGTAGTGTTACAGGTTACAGTACACCGAGTATACGAGAAGATAATAATTATTTTGATGTTCTGGCATTAGTATAAACACAGTAGTAAGTAGTTTCTCTTTGCAAATCATGCCCCTAATGTTAATTTAATGATGCTGTATATTGCACGTTAAGCACAATACAGTGCTTCAATACTACTTATAATTTTGACTTCAGTGTAAAATCGCTGTAATATTTTCATTAGAAACTAAAAGTCAAATATTTCAAGTTATATCCCAAGGCTTCTGGTTGTCTAACGCTGCTGTAATAAATGTTAATGTTACAAACTATAATATATACACAACAATGTTATAATAAGATCACTATACTCATGCTGTAGCTCTATAGCATCTAACTTTGTAAGCAAACTAAATATTAATGAAAGCTACATTCTTCATGAAAGTGAGTCTTGTGATTTTGTGATTGTGCAGTTGCAGCAGGTACTGTGCAAATTATAGCAAGTGTATAGAATTTGTCCATTGTAAAATTGATAACATATAGTTGGATAGTCTACCTAATATCTATATGTAAAAATAAGCCGTTACATGTAAAAAAGTATTATATAATATTACAAAGTAGATTACATCGTGTACTATATAAATTTTTTGCAAAGTACGAATTCTGCTGCATCTACTAATTACATATTGGCAGTCTAATAACCGCAGGCATCAACTTAAATATTAAATCAAATATTATGAGATATACATAGGTGGGTGCTCAAGTTAGATTGAAATACAAATATTACGTGTAGAACTTTTCTGATATTGCATTGTGCATTGCGCTCCATTAGATTAAATTTTATGACTATTATTAAGCATACACTCACTCAACACTAATGCACTATAATATGTACATTGTTACTCATTCAGGATTCATACACATAAGATATATGTTGTACATAGTAGCATGTTTGTAAATTATATTAGTACTGTAATAGTCTATCATATTATCTGATAAATCTCACATGTTCAGTGAAGCATAAAAACTTTTGATCATAATAATAGCTAGGTAGTAATTTCATAAATTAGTTAGCTAAAGTGACACTATGGACATTACTTACATACACGTACACTAATAAAATCAAAACATAGGTTGAAATTATAAATGTATGTGTAATGATAGGAGCATAGGGGATGCATCGATATACAGAGAAAAATGAGTATAGAATTATGATAGCTATAGAAGAAAGAGAGCACATTACATGAATTGATTGCCTTTGCCGCACCTATGAAGAATTAAGGCCAGGTAGTGAAGGTTGACGGATTGAATGAATCATATTATTCTGATATAATATCAAATAATGTAGATAGTTCATAGATACCTTATTTTATATTGTACTTTATAGCTGAAAATTTTGAGTGCGCTGCACGATAAATATGTGTGGTTGTTATTGGTAGATTATAGTATTGAGCGTTGTTAGTGGTTAGCAGTTAAATCTCAAGGAATGCTTGTTGAACATTGGAAACGTTGTTGTTGTAGTGACGTGAATGGTTGACAGAAACACAATAAATACATAGCTGGGTTGAGTGAGAGACGAAACGAAGGAAGGGGTATGGGCCGTAGATGTTACATGTTTACTGTTCTGTTGACCATTCATCTTGTAACACAGACTTTCGTGACAGGATGACTACCTAATTCAGTTTGTACAAGATCATTGAGATCAACCAAGGTCGAACTATATGGCTTGCCTAGGTATACTCTCTATTGACATTCTTTGCGCGTACATTACACAAACTGACTCATAACAATCCCTATACGCTCTTACTGTATTAACACAATTCTCCTATTGAAGGTGTTCACGAATAACAATCAAAAAATGTCTGCCAATCGTGAAATTAGCTTACATGCGTGTACACTCTGTCAGATGAGTCTCCTTCTTTCAGTCACCCTTACTCAAAACAATCTTCAAACTCACAAAAATTGTTTTCGAGTCACAACAAAAAACAAACAGTTTATTAACTATGCAGCACTTTGAAATAAAATGGGACATCCCATTACAAATAACAGTAGTTGCACGACCACGCCTTTGTAATTCTCCGTTTATACAGTCTCTAATTACAATCCCTAATCGACACATACAGACGTTATGATTCCGACAATTTTGTCAGGATTTTTGTCAGGGCTAATTGTACATACCTATATTCCCTATAGCAAATAGGATACATTTAGGTGCCTTAATTTAGACCTGTCATTTTTGATGTACATATAGCAATGTAAATAATATGTTTGTCACGGAACGTACAGTATCCGGGCATGAGCATTATGGTTATAATTGCGAAGTCTCATCGTAAAATTGTTGTAACTATTCTTCAATTTGCTTGTTTGGTGGGGTGTTTTTTTAGGGAAGTGCATTGGAAATAGTAATAAGTTTGTTCAGCTGCATAGGTATTCATTTTACATAGAGATAGAGCACTACAGAAATCGAAGTCAATTTTAATGGCCTGGTGCTTAAGGATGGTTTCATGTTATCATAGTTATTTAGTAGTAATAGTCTGAAAACCTAACAAGACTTGGAGTGCTCCACAAATTGAGCTCGAAGGTTGATCCAATAATAAATACATCGGAAGTGTACACAGTATATTAATTCAATTGCTAGGTAGAGTCGAAGAGCGAATTAGCCTAAAGTGCATCGCAAGAAGAGATCGGTAAACTAATTATTTAATTTATTATACTTGTTCAAGGACCTGACTGAAAATTAGAAAGCCTATTTTAATCATGAAGTGCTTGATGGAGTTGGAAACATTTATCGAATAAAATAACACGCTGGTACACTCAAAAGTTATTAACAACATTCTATGAGATATTTACGATACTTATTACTGTCTATATTCATTCATAGCGGAAAGCAAGGCAGAATCATATTTCTTCTATGTACCTTACTAGTATCCTTCGGATCGGACTATGTAGGTTACTCTACTGAAAGGAAATGAGAATAGAGTTCCTACTCTTATGTTTAGGGTACTATTCATAATCTATACTGTAGCCAATCTAACTATGCAGGTGCACAATTCTTCTCATATTCTGCAAACCAAGTATGGTCTATGACATGATGTCAATGACAAAGTTCCATTTCTTTCTAAAACCGATTTCCAATATTCATTGTACTAGAATTTTTCAAAATTGTTAGATGGATATTTTTATTCGAATTAAATAAAATATATAATATGCTTTAACTGGTTGTAGCCGGTAAGCTCCTTACATCAATATTTTTTTTATGAAATTAGTGTTAAATCTTTATTCTTGGCGTTAATAATAATAGAAAAGGGAAAATCGATATGTGAAGTATATTCATGTGCACTATTATAAATCATACAGTAGCCAAAAATACTTCACAATAGCAATATAGGCAGAACGTCTAATGTCATTCTCAAAGTTGTAATCCTTACAAATATTCAGCCTTCTTACATAATAATAGTAGACCAGGGTATATCTATCTAATATATATATTATTTAATATATCCTCATTATCCCCAGTGTGAACATCGTTATATTCGCCATCATAACTCTTAATATGACATTCTTGACCACAAAATCGATACTGGTTTTGTTCCATGTCAATTTATCAATTGAATATATAGATATGACATGTAATATTATTACAATACTGATTTGCTACATTACATTTTATATTAATTCATTTTTCGTCCTGCTCTTGGTTAAACTTCCTTCGTGTGTGTTGCATATTACTACTTCTTTTACTGCCAGCATAGCTGGGTCGTATTGTATGTTGTATCTATATATACCCATAGATAGTATTTGGAATGACATTATCTTACCAATCATGTTGTAAACCATTTTTATTGTATTACTAATATTATGAGTCGAACATTACAAAAATTTATGCATACTGTTTGTATGCTGTTGAGAATTACTTAGATCGTTTTGAAAATGTTCAAAAAATAATACTACTTAAGTAGATAATCAATACAATTGACAATATTTTATGTACAGAGTCGACAAATATGTTTTTGAGGCAAGTGTAATACTTAGACATCATGATGATGAAATTCAAAATGGTTCAAAATAATCGTTTCATACAGAGGAATATAATGCAATAATATTCATGAGTTAATGCAAAACTTATTACTTTATTATATGCAAATTGAAATAACGGGCTAAACCCAATACTCAATTGCACACATGTTTACTTATGTTTTTCTATGTTTTTCTGTAAATACAGTACAAAGTACATGTAAGGTAAATTTTTATTTATTTTTTCGTAATATTTGAGTACAACTAGTTGTGAGAACTGCTTTGTCTAATAGTATAACACACTTCAATCGAACGATTGTGACTCATTCTTGTGTTAATTCTCCGGTTGAGACAGCGATGCTACTTTACATGTAATGCCTAGTCTATAACACTATTAATACTTCTCTGTTGCTGTGAGACTCTTCATTCTTATGGTGTTTGTCGTTTCTGTTCAACTCAAGCACCTAAAATGTCGAAGTGACCTTTTCGTAGAGTTTATTTTCTTGGCTGAGCTATTGTGCCGAAATAAACGACATGAACTTGCATATTTACCCGCAGATTATTGCCATCCATAACCTTGCCTTATTATATAACGGAATGTTTTCTGTTTAAAACCCTCACGTTTATAGTAATACTATTGCTGTTTCCTAGTATTATGGCCCTACCTGAAGTAATTGTGGTAATATCAATAGTACAACTGTTGTATCTATCCAGGTAAAATACCCAGTGCACTATATATCAGTATTCAGTATAAGGTTAACAGAGCAATATCCTGTTCGCTCAGAAATGCGTACCGTATTGATATTATGGTAGTTTGTAAATTTTATAGCGCATTGTATAAGGGCATTATAGTATGATAAAGTTCGCGTGTCTACTATTGCTTGATATTAGGTCTGGTCTAACGTATACTAAGATCCGACTTACAATTAGTGAAAGAAACATGATATGTATAAAAGCCTTATCTCCTTTTTCTACATGCAATTATGTAATTTGCCATAAAAATTGCATTTTGTAGAATGGTACTACCACAATAATAGTTCATATGTGTGGACTAGCAATAAATAAGTAAGAATTTAATGTTTCTCTCTGAAACAAACTCCAACCTACAGAATTCACTATTTTGTAAAAGCATTGATGTGAATTTACTTCGCTAATGGATGCTAACTAAATATTTGGCTAGGTCAATGTTGAATTGAACATCTGCCATTATTCAGACTATTCCTATTCCTATGTGTACTTTGTGTGCATAAATGCGAGGGTACAATAATTCGTTTTCATACTTGGCTGTATATTGCTTTGGTTAAGTGCGACATTGAAATTTATATTATGACTACCTTAACAATGGAGAATGGCTTTGAGGTTTTCTTTGAGTCCTAATCGAAGCTAAGCCGACAGTTGCATATAACAGAAAACTTCGTTATTTATGAAAGAGCGATAGGTTGCATTGCATAGCATAGAGATTTAAATGAATCAATTTTAATGAAATAGTAAGAAATGGCTTTTCAACATAAATGAATTGCATTTTTGCATCTCTCTGGCACATAGATGTAGGAGATGTGCAATTTTGTAAAATAATTTTAAACGATATTATAAAAACCTGCAAGATATTTTATTTGAAAATACAAGACCGAGATTGCATAATATTCATAGAATTGCCATTATGGTTGAAGTACCTAGTAAAGTATCAACATAACACCTTCCTCATTAAATTTTGTAATAGATCGTTATAATTGACACGTTTTCATGCGTATTATTATTCTCGATGTATAAATGTCACATTCAGCATTAATTGCATTTTCGCAATTATAAAACCATTCTCTCACGAACTACATTTGTAATTGTTCACGAATGTACACAGTACGCAAATAAACGATTGTGTCAACAAGTTACTAATTGTACGTATTATGCCTCTTAGTTACCCATGTGTAGATTTGCTGTAGTGAATTCATGAATGAGTAACTTTGTACATGACATGTACATGGTGGCTCTAGTTTACCTCTAGACCCAAAGCGTAAAAACATCAGATAATCGGCGCAGAGGAAATTCTCGTGTTAATATTTGATTGTCTTCTCATATCTTTGTTAATTATAGTAATTTTTTATACACTATGAGTTTGGAAAACATGATTTTATATTTCCTGTGTTTAGTTTTCCTCGTATTAGTAATAAAAATGCTTGAAATCGAATTATTAAATATCGGTAATGCTTTATTCAATGAGTAATGTATTGAGTACAATTCTTATTAAAATTATTGGAGCATTCTATTACTTGTACGGTACGGTGGACGGATACTTAGACAGAAGAAACCATGAGTCATTAACTTTGTAGGGTCTCATGAGATCAGGTCTTAGTGTTAGAAAATGAAGTCTAAACACGCATAATATTCATTAATATTGGTAAATATTAACGTTTTCCTTCCATCGGATCAAAAATGGAACTAACTTTAGTAGGTACCTACTTGTATTGCAATGCCATTAACGATTGCCTTCCTGTACACACATATTTTCCATATTTATTTTTCTGAACACGTAAATCACGACAAGCAGTGCTTATAAAATATTGCGTGCTGGTAAATGGGCAAACAATGGAAAGCTCAAATAATTTTTCTAGCCATCTGATACCTTTCTGTACGTTAGTGTGATATGTATATCATTAGTGTTTTGATTATAATACCTAAGGATTTCTATATTATTAGCAAACGAATGATGGATCATAATTGTTTGTACAAATTTCTATAAGAAATCGTAAATTGTATCCATACCATAATGTTTTAAATTTCAGATGGGATCTGGAGGAAAAATGGACGGCTGTGGCCAGTTTATGAAGTACAGCTTGTTTTTCGCGAATTTCGTAATTTGCGTAAGTTCCATATGTTTATATTTATATTTAGTTTCTCAATGCCTTAAAAGAACAATACACCTAGAGTGAAATATAACATAGGGTGGAACGAATACTAATAAAGTATAACAGCCGCTGTGACGTTTTTATGTCGATCTGTTTCTCACTCCTTCACTATGACAGAATACTCCAAAATATTTTTGTCACTAAAACTGAAGGAAAATAGTTTTCTGTGGTTTAGTTTATTAAAAGTGACATTAATAAGCAAAAACTCACAATCCAGTTAATCAGTGTAAACTGTAAACAATGATGTGAAAATGTGAGAAACACACCGCCATAGTGAAGAAGCGGGAAACAGACGACCGCCATAGTGACGTCACAGCGACTTTTATATCTTATTAGTATTCGGTTTACCCTATGTATGCTTTACTCTAAATGCAGCTAAACTTTTCAATTATATATAATAACTCATACAATTTTATATTTTGATGTAAACTATGTAAACTGTAAAGTTTCACGAGTCATGCTATTATGTGTTTTATATTTCCACAGTTGGGTGGCATAGCTGTGACGGCAGTTGGAGCTGTAACTTTACGTGATCAAAGCATATTTGAAACGTTGGTGGGCGATGGATTGTACAAAAGTTCTTCATATGTTCTCATCGGTACCGGCGCTTTCATCATGGTATTTGCTTTCATGGGATGTTATGGAGCTGTCAAAGAAGTGAAATGCTTTCTCCTTACGGTATGGGATTTAACATATGGCATGTTTTCATGCAATGAACCCTAATACGATACTGGATTATGGATACTATTTTTACATGCTATAAGTTGCACAAATATTTTATAATGCCATATAAATATCATGTTTATTTTTTTATATTTACTTCTTTCAGTACATCATTGTCCTGCTAATATTCTTTGTGGTTTTATTGATTGGTGGAGTGCTTGGATACGTCTTCAAAGGAAAAGTATCTGAACCCATGAAAACTGAAATGCTGAATTCAATGAGAAAATACAATGAGAGTGACACTGTCAAAAATGCGTGGGACAATGTTCAGACAGTGGTAAATGATTTCTTTCTTATGACAACGAATTGGCAGAAAATGTTGCTAATTTTATATATGCATTAATATGCAATTTACGTATAATATTGTCAATGATACTATGTAATAATATTCTAAATAGGATCGGGAAAAGTAAATATTAATTTAAAGTATTGTTCAATTTTTGTAGTTCCAATGTTGTGGAATCGATGGTTATGTAGATTGGAACACAGTTTTTACGGGCGAAGAAAAGGTGCCTGACAGTTGTTGCCACCATAAAGAAGATGTAAGATTATTTTAGTTATAATTAATACATTGAAAAATTAATTATTTTCAAATTAATTTTCAAATTGGGTCGTATTAAATATACCTATTCAAAGAATGTAAAATTATTATAGTCATAATATTATCCTTTACATAATTATTTTGTAGGCGCCTAAATGTCAGAAAGGCACAGACGCAATTTGGACCGACGGATGTCTTACAAAGCTGAAAGACGGTGGAACTATGGTTGGAATCGTTGGCATTGTTGTAGCCTGTTTATTGGTAAATTAAATGCATTTCATGAAACCCATTTTCCAATTTAATTGAATGATTTATAAAATATATTGTTTTTTTACAATAGGTTCTCGGGCTTGTATTCTCATACGGAGTGTTCAAAAGTATCACATAGAAAATTAACGTACTGTTGGGTAAATTGGTTAATATGTAGATGTACTTTCATGTTGTACATTAAAACTACCGTAAAACCTGTATTAATATGCCCTGCGATTAATATTGCTTCGTAGACATTGTTTTCTTTAATTAGTGTTTTAATATTTGTAGGAGGTACCTGGCTGTAGGCATTTTATCCAGTTTTAGATGGTATAAATGATTCAATTGGAAAACTCAACAATCCTTTAATTACTATGGATGATGTTAAAAAAATTGCATGAAGTATAAGACTTATAATCATCAACAGAATGTCAACTATATTCTGTTAAGTGTTTTAAAATGATGTCAAATTAAAACTATAGAATGAATCTGCATTAGGTAAAACAATATCAAATCGAAAAGCTAATCAAAAAATATGTACCATATTTATTAGGTGCTAAATCAAATAGTGTTAACAAGATAAAAAAATATTGGCAACAACACTTAAGAAAATGAATGTAAAAATCTAGAAACCGTTTTCGTAAATAATACCACACACGATATAAACGACACTGAATTAACTTATTCGAGATACACAAATGATACCCTTCAAATTATGACGACCTTTTTAACTTAGGAAATTCGTGGACCTAATTAATAAATTGACACTAAAATACATATGGTCTGCTGAAAGTGAAATATTCTAATAATAGTACGGGTTTTACGGTAGTTTTGTTTTTCACAATGATCAGTGGTCGCATTCGCATTAGGAATAGAAATACTGCATCAATTTTGTAAAGCGTCTTTGGATATTTTCTACTTAGTAGTTTCTGTATCAATTAATAGAGAAAAATTAGAATGGACATTATTTCCAGATTAGTCATTGAGTGAAATGAAGACAAAGTTAAAAAAAATGAAAGATCAGCATCGATTGTGTAAGATTGTTTTAATGATGGATATAATATGCTCTTCTCATCTCACTTTCCTATTAAAAATAATTATATTATGTTGTGTCATACGTACTTTGTTCTTAATAATACAATAATAATTATACCTTCCAATGGGTCTATTTAAAACTAATTTGTATATTTTTAGTATACACTAAACACTTAAGTTAACTATTGGTACACCACCATTTAATATTTAAGTACCTATTTTATTTTCTTGTAAAATCTTACACCTACATATAATTGTTTTGTGCTATACAACGTTTTACCGCTAATAGCATAGCCTAGTATGTTTGTTAGTTTTAACTTCACATTGTTGGTTCTTTCATATTTATTGCGAATGGAAAATATTGAAAAAAGTATGAATTGACTTACTTTACTTTACATATTATTTATTGTATGTTGACGATCATTAAAATACCTTTTAATTGTCATCCCTGGTTTTCAAATATCTTAAGAAAATAGATACTTTTGATATGAGTTCATATGACAATTCTTTTGTGAAAATCAAAAGTGAAAATCAATGGCTTGTACTTGTTTTTAATTTTTTAAATAATTACAATGAGAATAATTTTAAGTGACTAATTTTTATAAATAAAACGTTGTTGTTGTGGCATTTGCTTTCTTTCTACTGGTCTTCACTTTGGTGTTGTTTCACTGTACATTTTAACCATACATTGTAAATACCGTCTGTAATTATTTGTACTATAACTAGTATTATAGTTGCAATAACGTTAATTGTATTCCAGGATTTATTACTTAGATACTCAAGAATGTTTGCTTGGAGTATTAACAATTAAGAATATCATAGCGTATTACATAAGATTATAAAATATAATGTATGTATAATTGTAAGTTATTATTGTGAATCGTGAGTTATTCATGATACCCATCTTATTCCGAATTTAAAAACGTCACACTTTCTTTAATATTTCAACAATATTCATAATAATCTCCTTATGCATGACTTGGCTAACAACGAACTGCGTTCTTATTTGAAAAATAATTAAATCGTGCTGTGTGCATCATCACTTAAATCGTCGTTTATTTTATTCAGTCATTTATTTGTAGTAATAAATATTATTTAATGTCTACTTATTGAAATAACTTAAAAACACATTTAAACTGTACATTGTCAGCATATAAGAACCAATTAATAACACAAACAAAACGTCGTTATAATATTCGATATTCTATTAAATGCCATAGTTATTAAATACCAACAATGTAGAATCAATTAGTTTCATGTTTTTCTAATGCTGGAAATTATTCTTTTATTATTACCGTTGCGTTGACCGTACATGAATAGCATTCTATTACAATAAAGCGTGATGTATGTAATAAAATAATTTAACGAGAAACTTTAATATACATGTTGTTGGGCAAAGGCATGTGTATGTATAATAAGTATGTCGTAATGAAATGAAATGAATACGAAATAGATTTCACCATAAAATATTACGAAAATTTTCAGATGAAATCTCAAAGTGAGACGAATCTCAAATCTCAACTTTTGTTAGTCTGTTCAAGCAGTCGGTTGACTCGGTTGAGTCAAAAGTTTGGCATAGCCTCAGTTCATGATTTTTCAGACACAGAAAATACACAGGGACATTCAACTTGAGATTGTGTTTGCGCATCTGAGAGACATCTAGTACGACTAGACGGAGGCAGCTGCAGCAGCTCCAAATTCGACTTTCTTTTATCTTTTACAAGTAGAAATCTCAGCACAAAGACCTTCCAATTTTCTCATTTTAAAACTAATCAGTAATTCATAGTAAGTTGTCAGTAATAAGTTTCAAATTTGTGTACAAAGCTCTGAGTGTTGATTGCTAACATGCGAAACATAATTCATTAAGTAATATTCAAATCTTGTCAGTATTCGGTGATAATTTCTAATCATATAGGTAAGTCAATTTTTTTCACAACTTGATGCTTGATCATTTTGAACTTGAAATCAGTGAACAAAAGAATTTCTTTACGCTTTATGCCAGCCCACACAATATTCAGTCGAAATAATTAATTCATGACGCAAGTACAAGGCATAAAAAAGATATTGACAGACAGACATGTCCAAAATGTTGAATGTGAACAATAAGTCATAAGTTGTATCATGAAAATAAAATGACCCAATTAGTAATCCAAATAATATATTCTGACACATAAGTAGCCGTCAAGTTACTTTGATTCAAATTGAAACATCAATTTCATTCAATATTTCATTTTCATATACTATTGGAAAGTTGTTTGTTTTTTGTTGTATGTAAGGGATCTGTTGAAAGTAGGTGGTTGTTATTGAATCATAAGTTGTAAGTTGTCAGATCATTTTTTCTCACTATTTTGGAATTCTACAAAATTGAACTACATGCATCAAATCAAACCATCAGGTGTTGAATGAATTTAAAAGTCAAAATTTCTCACAATAGACAAATCTTAGATCATAAGGTAAGTTTGGGGCTTGGGGTATATAAAATATGTGGAGTAACCGCATTCAAATTAAACAAATTGAAATGTCTAAAAAATATCCACTATTGGTACACTTGCAATACAAATAATGTATTGCAATGTCATTTTTATGCGGTTTTTATCTTTTAATGCTGCCTCAAATAGGCGTAATTAGATTTTTTTTAGCAATGTAAATAGTTGTCCGTGTAATTTGGAATCGATTGTCACTTGACAAATAACTCAAATAACAGGTTGATCCAAACTTTAGTGGTGGGGGGATCATTTCATATTGAAAATAGGTCAAGACAAATGTAGAAACTATGTAATAACGTTTGGAGGCTTTGCTACTTCCGCAAGATTTCAATGTAGATCGTCTTGCGGGGTTTTAACAACAACAATAAGTCTTGAATATTGGTTTCCATTTTACATATTTGTAGAGTGAATATAACAAACTAGTGAAATAACTTTAATATTATTGTTATTGTTAAATTGCATTGGCCTGGCCTTGTCAAGGTCAGTAGATTTTATTATTTGTTTTGAACGTAGTAAAAACGTAGTGTACAATACACAATAATAACTCACAATCAGTCTATTAGATTCTGTAGTTCAGACAGTTAATGAATGAAGTCGTTAAATGTTATTAACATTGCACGTACTACTATTGTAATGAGTAGTACATAATGAATAAGTTAATTAATAGCTGAATTAAACTCATATTTTATGGGTAGGCGACAAAGAAAACAGAAAGTAAAGTAGACAAGTAGAGCGCTGTTTTACGACCAATAAATTGTGATGAATGAATGCAACATCAAATGGGTATATAATAGAATATATTATTATATTCAAGTAGAATTAATGTTTGATTCCAGTTCCAGTGGTAGGTAAATAATTTTTAATTTCATTTGCCTTACTTATTCATTCAGTTCTTCAATTGTTATGACATTTATATGGGGCAATAATATTTGTCAAGTGCAATTATTAATTTTCAATCTGGAACTTGCACATACTACCCGAATATGCCTAAAGTTTTGCCTTTCATACAGCTGTAAGAGATAGTGAATAATACAAATACAATACAATGATATAAAATAAGTAATTAGTCAACTGTGTAGTTAGCGATACCATAACTTGAACAACATAAAAGCAAAATAGACTCAATGGAGTGCAAGCTGCACACATAATATTACATGCATTGATATCATTTTTATCATATAATATTTTAAGCTATATACATTTATGTAATAGTTTGCATAGTATCGTTACACCCCACCACAAGTGTATTTCATATTATCAGATAACCGACACGACCGACAGAATATTTGTAATGTTGACTTTATAAGTAAAGTTCAATGTTATATCGTGAGTAGGGTCGAGGATGCCGTGATTGCAAAAACAGGGGGCGAAACTTGAGACACATAAGAGGCAAAACCGTGGATATTTTATTTGAAATGCGCCTTGAAGTTTTATAGCTAGTGTTATATGATAATATGTGTATACAATTTCGTTGAGATAAACTATACATCGAATATCGAATAGTGAATCATTCTCAACAGACTAAAATTCACCATTATTCGTGTATAGTGTGTAATGTAAGTTATGTAAGTATAACATTTTATTATCAACACTGTTGTACTTGTACCCCTGCCCCTGTTTGTATATATTCAGCTGCGCTATCAATTTACTTGAGTTTAATTATGGCTCCTTATCTTTAACTTGCGTTGCATGATACACTCGTGCATACATGGACTCATAGTCAACTCTTTCACACTTCTCTTTAACAAGGACTGTAGTTCGTATTTCAGTTCACATTCATATTTTGGAAAAATTATAACCATCCTAATCAAAATTGGTTAGTTTTACAATATTATTGGTGTAATAATATTATTTCTGTTTTAGCATAGTCATCAGTTGCAATGCAAGCACAATATGATACCTTTGGAAATTTTCTTATCATATTGCGTTGTAAAGTCTAGAATGAAGTAGTTGGTATGTGTGACGAAGTTCAATTTTGAGTTCTGAGAAGGAAAAGAAAGATTTCTTTATCATTGTCAACCACCAAAATAAATAGTGTAAATAGAGCGAGTACAAAAATAGTTGTAAATGCAGTGAAGGGGATACATGCGTGGCGGGATGACTCCGTTACGTGAGATAAGGGCAGCCAGACAAAGTGAATGTCATTAACGAAAGATATATCAACTGGTTCATCTTATTCAACAATCTTTCATTCTTATTTTTTCACTCATAACAACAGGGCATTATTTTACAACAATTTTTGTATATAACCTAACCAGTAATTGTGGATACGTTTTTGTTATTGCTGTTAAGTAGTTAGTTGAGGTTGGATTTAATGCCGACTTTATTATTATTTTATGTGCTATATATTTTATATACAATGCGAGAAGAGACAAATCGCCATGCATCACTCTTTTAATTATCCTTACTGGTTTTAATACTGTTCAGAACAAATGCGTCGTTAATAATGTGCATATTTGTTTCTATAAAGTGATTAGTAAAATCTTTGTGATAATTTGTAGAATGGACGAAATGGAGCGGCAAAAACTCACGTCGGATGTGGATGGGGACACTAAAATCGAGTTCAATGAAATAAACGTTTTTATACAAGGCATGACCTGTCAGTCGTGCGTTAAGACTATAGAAGGAAATATGAATGGAGAACCGGGAGTCATCAGCATAAAAGTTTTATTGAGTGAGGAAAGGGGAAGAGTGAAGTATGACCCAGTCCTGATAACTTCTGACGAAATAGTTGAAAGAATTTACGACATGGGATTTGACGCTAGTCTGCAGCCCTTTGTAAAACCTGATCCAAATGATGTCAAAACATTGTATGTTTCTCCTAGTAGACCTGTATCTATCAGAATCCAAGATGACTCTGAAGAAGAGACAGAATTTGAACGGTGCATTTTGAGAATTAAAGGAATGACGTGTGCGTCCTGTGTAGCAGCAATTGAAAAACATGCCATGAAGCTTGACGGTATGTAATAATGTTAAGCATGTTTACTTTTTGTTTATTACTAACTAGTTAAATAATGGTTAAGCGTTTTTGTGTATTTACTAACTTAAGTCGTTTGAAATGCAGGTGTTGAAAGAATAGCTGTGGCACTAATGGCAGCTAAAGCGGAAGTAAAATATGACGCATCAAGAATTCTGCCAGGTCAGATTGCAAACTCCATATCCAATTTGGGATTCCATTGTGAGGTGATTGAAGATCAATCCGTTGGACAAGGAGAAGCCCAACTACTGGTGAGGAGATTTTGTTTGTACTCAAATGAAATAATCAAACCAAATACTATTCTTCTTTGAATATATTATTATTTAGACCAGAATAATTATGAAATTTTCTCACTTTTAGATACTCGGCATGACATGTGCATCCTGTGTTGCCAACATTGAGACCAACGTAATGAAAATCAAGGGTATGATTTCTGCCAGCGTGTCGTTATCATTACAATCTGGACGCTTTAAATATGACCCTGAAATTACTGGCGTTAGAGATATTATGGACGCCATAACGGTTATTATTACAATTAAGCAAACGTCGAAACAATATTTTATTTTTCCATAATATGATTATCATTATGCCCTCTGTATCGGTTTAGGATTTGGGATACGTTCCTTCATTAGAAAATAACCGAGACGCAAGTCATTTAGAGCACCGAGACGTAACAAGAAAATGGCGAAATTCATTTTTAGTGGCACTGATTTTTGGTCTTCCAAGCATGATTATTATGATGTACTTCATGATGACAATGGATATGGAACACGAACACCACACTCATTGTCACTTACCTTTGTGTCTCTTCTCTGGCTTATCACTTGAGAACTTTTTGTTATTCCTTTTGGCTACTCCTGTTCAGGTATGAATAAACACATGGTTAAGAGTGCCCTTTTTCAACAGTCTGGGAGTCCTTGTGTGGATATTGATAATTGTTTTCTGCATAGTTTATTGGAGGCCGTCCATTTTATGTTGCTGCCTGGAAAGCCATCAAACACAGAACGACTAATATGGATGTTCTAATTATGTTGGTCACTACAATATCCTACGTTTACTCCTGTATTGTTTTGTTTGTCGCCGTAATTTTACAGCACAATCCTTCTCCAATGACGTTCTTTGACACTCCCCCTATGCTTCTTCTTTTTGTGTCTTTAGGAAGATGGTTGGAACATATTGCTAAAGTACGTAGTAAAGCGATTAGTGCACACCCCTTTATTTTAACTTATTGTTATTGCCCAATTAAATACGTATGTTCATTTATTGCAGGGTAAAACGTCAGAGGCATTAGCCAAGTTGATGTCATTAAAAGCGACAGAAGCGGTTGTTGTCAATGTAACTCCCGATTACGAAGTAATGTCGGAACGTCAAATTTCAGTGGATCTAGTACAACGGGGAGACATTTTAAAGGTTGGTTGGAACAATATACCTGAGTACTATGTAATATATTTATTTGGAAACTTATACGGTGTAATTGTAATATGTAATTAAATAAAATGTGATACTAGGTGGTTCCCGGGACTAAAGTGCCTGTGGATGGTAAAGTCATTTACGGAAATTCTATGTGTGACGAATCTTTAATAACCGGAGAATCAATGCCAGTAGTCAAAAAAGAGGGTATGAGATATTTATTGCTATATAAAATTCAAATACTTTAAAGTGGAAAGACTGTACACGCTATTATGTTTGTGTGATTTGAACACTACAGAGAGCCTGGTGATCGGAGGTTCATTGAATATGAACGGGATGCTGCTAGTAAAGGCAACTCAAGTGGGCGATGATACAACCCTAGCACAAATTGTAAAATTAGTAGAAGAGGCTCAGACTTCCAAAGCCCCAATTCAACAGTTGGCTGATAAGATATCTGGATATTTTGTTCCTATTGTTGTTGGTGTATCGTTTCTTACTTTAATCACTTGGATAATAATTGGACTATGTTATCCTGAATCTTTAAATATTAAGGTGAGAATGATTGTTATTGTGACTTTTAAAAAGGATGCTTTTTGTCGACATTCGTGATATTTAATGTGACTCGCTATAATTTGTAAAACGTTATGTGATTGTGAAATACGTCTGCCGCTTCATTTTACCATGAAAATGATCATTTTTCATATAAATTAAATATGATGCTGTGATGTGAAGACAAATAATTCAAGACAAATCCTAACGATATATTAATTTTCAAATGTATAAATAACAGGAGTATGACAAGCATCGTTTCACTCATGCGGAAATAGTCTTTCAATATGCTTTCCGTTATGCCTTGACTGTTCTGGCCATTGCCTGTCCTTGCTCTCTTGGTCTGGCTACACCAACGGCTGTAATGGTTGGAACTGGGGTCGGCGCTATAAATGGAATTTTGATAAAAGGTGCAGAGCCCCTGGAAAATGCTCATAAGGTGACATAACAAGTGTTAATCCTTCTCAATAATAATTTCTAGTGGTTATTTGCCTATTGTTATTAATTATACATTTTTGTGGTGTGTTTAGGTCAAGTGTGTAGTATTCGACAAAACTGGAACCATTACTTATGGAGTTCCCATGTTAACTCGGATTTCCCTTCTAGCTAGTGACAGTTTTTGTTCATTCGAGAAACTGCTAGTTATAATTGGTATTGCAGAATCAAACAGCGAGCATCCAATCGGCACTGGTATGTACAGTAGTCTATATTCGGTTCTTTCCAAATTGATCATTCCACTAGAGAGTTAATATTTCTTGTTATATTAATTTGACAGCTATCGTCAAATTCGTTAAAGGAATTGTAAATACTGATGTCAGTGGAAAATGCGAAGACTTCCAAATTGTTCCAGGCTGTGGTCTGAAAGTTACGGTTTCCAATGTCAGTCGACTTCTTCAGCACGCCATGACTTCCACAAAACTCACTAATGTTTATAATTCCACATTAGGACCTATGTAAGCGTCTCATGTTTCTTACATTATTTTTGTTAATTTAAAGTCACCAATTTTCTATATCTATTGTAAATTACTTAGGAATAACCGCCAATACAAAATTGACGAAGTAGTGGTAGATGTTTCGCATCAATTTGATTTTAAGCGTCGAATCGACTCTGAACAGCTTATCAACGTAGGAGACGTTCCAGAAGACAAATTCCAAGTAAATTTTGGGAAAAAGAATATTTTTGCCACCATAATTTGTATATTTATTGAAACTAATTTTGCATTCTTAACTTAAGGTATTGATTGGAAACCGTGAGTGGATGCGTCGAAATGGCATTGTAATTCCTGATGCAGTAGATTTCAGCATGTCTGAGTTGGAAGAGCAAGGCCAAACAGTTGTAATTTGTGCTATAAATGGTAAAGAACACTGATTCGTAAATGTAACAAGTAATCGTAGTTTGACATGAGAAATATTGTTAAAATAATGTATACTTTATAGGAGTTTTGTGCACAATGATGTCAATCGCGGATGGAGTCAAGTCTGAAGCTAAATTAGCTGTCTATACACTCAAGAAGAGGGGATTGAATGTCATTCTTTTGACCGGTGATAACAGAAAAACTGCCAAAGCTATTGCCCGACAAGTAGGCATATCTACTGTATACGCCGAAGTATTACCGTCACATAAAGTAGAGAAGATAAGACGGCTTCAAGCTCAAGGCCAAAAGGTCGCAATGGTTGGTGATGGTGTAAACGACTCACCTGCTTTAGCTCAAGCTAACGTTGGAATAGCCATTGCATCTGGAACCGATGTGGCTGTTGAGGCTGCAGATGTTGTTTTGATCCGGGTAATTATATTTCTACAAAGCTAATATTACCATATTATGCAAATAAAAGCTTCATCATGAAACTAACGTATTAATTTTAAACTATTCTTGGTAATTTGTTTAGAATGACCTTCTTGATGTTATCGCTTGTCTTGACTTGAGCAGGAAAACAGTAAAACGAATTCGATTGAATTTTGTTTTTGCGAGTATTTATAATATTATTGGAATTCCTTTGGCAGCTGGTGCATTTAGTCATTGGGGTTTTATGTTGCAGGTATGTTTTATGTTTATTTTTAACCACAATATAGTATATGATTGACTGAGTACACAATACATTTTGTAATTGTTCATTATATATTTTTAGCCCTGGATGGGTTCTGCGGCAATGGCTTTAAGTTCGGTTTCTGTGGTTTGCTCATCTTTACTTCTGAAAATGTATGAAAAATTATTTATACTTTGTGTTTCGTTTGTTGTATTGAGCATAGCATGAAGTGGTTTCATTGACATTAACATATTTACAGGTATCGGAAACCCACTAAAGCGTCTCTCCAAACTACCGAATTTTTGAAATACGCAGAAGCTCTATCTTCAAACGAGATCGATGATGTTTCAGTCCACCGAGGTTTAGATGACATGGGACCTCCACCAGATCCGTCAAAATTCTCTCTTGCAAGTAGCACTATTAGCAGGTCAGTGTCATTCATATACGTGTATTTAGTTGGGTTTTCTAACAATAAATTGGGAATAACTTACTGTTGGAGTATTTGTAAGTTTCGTGAAGCTTTAGGGGCCAACTTATTAGTGTAATTTACATTATTGTCTACCTGTTCCTGTGTAATGGAACATATAGCTCACAGTTGTTTATAATGGGTGTTCTTACTAGTACAAGTAAATATAATTAATATATTATATATACACGATTGTTTTAGATAAACTAACTGTCTGGTTAAATTAAATGATAGAGACTTTATCTGTTTGGTTTATATATACCTACCTAGGTATGTTATGTATATGTGTACAAGCGAATGCAAAATTGTATTGGGGAATTGCATGACATAGAGTTTAAGATCAGCGAATAAATACGCATGCCCATTACTGAACGCAAAAATCATTGCAACGGGATTAAAACAAAGAATTCGGAAATAGAATTTATTCCTCTTATAGGTTTTTAAGAAATTGTGTTTCGCTTCTGACAAAACTCATAACGAGTGCTTAGAAATTATGACGAAATTCCAATTATAACTGCCATTGCGACGATTGCAATGATTATTGGCTTACTTTTGTTGTTAAATCATGTTAAAATTGGGTGCCTAATTCTGTTGAGTCAACGCGAAAGGGAATAATGCTCTTGGCTGAAATAATGTCTTGTTTTCTGGGACAAGTAAGTGTTGATCATCCTGGGAGTATAAGTCAATTGATTATTCTTCAGAATAAAAACTTATGATTCAACATCGTAGGACTTTGTCCGGTGCAGCTCTACTTCCGGGACGGCATATCTCCAAGTTGATGTCTGGAAGTCGTTTTGGTTCAGAGAAGAATCGTGTGCTCAAAGAAAGAGCGGTTGTATTGGATGACCCAGATGAGGGGGAAAGACTTCTTTACTAAAAGAAATTCTCTTTTATTTCTTTATATACTATCGTTAGTTTATTTGAATTTGATCCAACGAACAGTAAATATCTCATTAGATTCCGTTGTAGAGCTATTTCAACAACACATTGTAGGGTGACAAGATTCGTGATGCAGGAATGCTGTGAAACTGGGGCACTCTTGTTTTTGCGTACTACTCTAGCACACAGTTGGATGTTTACTATGTTGATCACATACAGCCCTGCGATTAAAAGATCAATGAGGTCTTGTTCTGTACGAATCAGTATGGTGCCCACAATACAATATGCTAGCTTGGTTGGATACGCCACGCAGGATATATAGGATTAATTAATCCTCGTGTTATGGCGGCTTTAATTAATTATCGCAATTGTTAATTAAATGAATAGTTAATTTGTTGAATTCCAAGCAAGATCTATTTCAGACGTAATAAAGGAAATGTAAAAGAAAATTAGTGAGGAAAATTACCTTGCTAATAATAACACTTAATCTACACCAGCGTAGGGCGTTGTGAGTCTCAACCTCATTCAACGTACTATGTAATTTTTTTAATGCCTACCTAGTTTTGTCGAGTGTAAATCTTAAAAGTCATATGTGTGTGCAGGGTACAGAAATATGTAACCAAATTATTATACCCTAACCAATACCATAAGTAAACACCCTTATGCAGTTTAATGGAAATATTCCAATGAAGAGACAGTTTTCAAGACAAAGTGGTTTGTTTCATACACTTTGACGTTATTGGTGTGTATACGTTGTATTATGGCATTCGATTGAAATCTCAATGGAATTTTTCGTTGGTTTGGTTCCTGTTAATGTATTGCAAGAACTATTTATAAAAACGAAAGAACCTGATTGGATTTATATTAATTGTCTTTTTTCTACTCATTTCACAGAGTGGTCAGCGAAATATTTTTCAAAAGTGCTAAGGCGGCTTCAAGTTCCCACAAAGAATCACTTCTCAGTACTAACCAAGATGCAGCGGAGGTCGAGTTTATTTTAAGAAAGATAAAATCAAAATCTAAGTTCGACGATATGCAGCGTCTCTGATCTGCTTCGACAAACACAAAGAGTTTTAAATCTTCCAGTTCAAGGTAAATCGTGCAATATAAAATATCAACACCTTCTCATAAACCCACAACGATGGCAATTATTATTTTAAACAATTTTCGGTAATTATTAATATTATACGGTTTAAGTATGTAAAACCATGATGAGTATTTACGCAAAACAATATCATGTACTGTGAATGGGTAACTTGATACAAGAATGTACGCACCCGTTGTTTTGTTTTCTAAGTACTAATCAAATCTTCTTGTTAGTGTGTGGTAGACACATTCAAAATTGTTTGTATTAAAGCATTCGGTTGATTTTCCAATAATAGCAATTATTTTAATTTGTAAACTCGAAATATAAAATATATTATACAATAATTACTCTTAAGCTCAGCAAACCAAATTATATTCACTCGGTTGGATTATATTATTAGCTGTATATATATGCATTATTTCATAGTAGCTATAATATTAAAAGTATAAATACAAGAAGGTTTAAAGGTTTAGTTAATGTTATGCTGTGAGATACGTTTAGATGATTACTTCCTTCCCACTTGTCGCATTTATTGTTGAAAACTGAGCTTTACTTTTTTTGACTTTAACTTTAATCTTAATAATAAAATCGCTTCCACTTAGATTTTGCTTTGTATATTAATTATACTGTATTCTTGTACTGTCAAATATATTCCTACTTATAATCGTACTTATAAATACGGTACAAGTTACGCCAATATCGACTTAGGTATATAAACTGTTTCATGGACCATTGATTGAATGACTGAATTGTATTCCAATAAAAACAATCGGAACTTTCACCAACTAAATAATCTTCATGTGTTGAGTTCATTGTCATAATTTTCAATTGTTACTGTCTTGTAAAACGTAAATCCTGGAAGGAATTTGAAGGCAAAATAGAAAGGAAAGTATGTATAAATATGAAGTTTTTTCCAGGCATTGAAAAGTGAACTTGTAAGAGATACGGATAATCCCACCCCACGTACTGTGTGAACCCCTTGGCGCTTTTATTTGTTTGGAATTTTGAATCACTCATCGATCTCCATACATTTATATAGGGAAATGAAATTCATTCTGAGATCGATAGTTTCGAAGTTTTGACGAAAAGTCTACCCTCCTAAATCATAAATTAAAGAAATACTTTCTGCAGCGGACTTGAGACGAGTTTTTGAGTACTTTCCGTTTCCAAAACTAAATCGCGTCCACCATGTATATCCCCCACTTGACAAATTGAAGTTTCTGGCAATAAAGTTATACAATTTGGAAATTTAAAATTTGTCAAGGGAAATACATGCATGATGGAGTCTCATTTGGGGCACATAAAGATATACTATCCCCTTAATGGTATATCCATATCACATCTGGTTTTATGAATTAAATATGAAAATAGCAGATATTATAATGATCCACGTGCAGACATTGTTATGCTTTGGTAGGTTATTATGGAATGAAAAGTAACATAGCTAAAAGATCCCTTACATCGAATTGAGAAATGATAAGCATGTATTGTAGCATTTGAAAGTTGCTTTTGGAAGATGAGCTTCCGTTTGTCATCGAATACAACTTCTTAGCAAATCTTGGTTGAATGAGAATGACAAAACTTGAGAAAGTGAATAAAACTCTTGGAGAAGGATAGAATATATTATGGGCGATGGGTGATATTAAGTCATATCGTGTTGTGGTGGCACTTGAGACAGGCAGGCAGAGTAAGCTTTAGCTTACCAATACATGATATATACAGATTAAATTTGTTCATAGCAACAATCTTTACTTTTTGATGGTGATGCAGGAATAAGCGTATTTCGTATAGGAGAGAAAGTGAAACGAAGTTAAAATATTCTCGTTGCTAGGCCGGAAGTTGTTTGATGATGATGGGATAGGAGGTTATAAGGAACGGGAACGGGAGCAATAAATGAATAAGACGAGACGGAAGTAGGGTTTGCATTTGTAAGGAAGCTGAACACTGTGGAACTAACAGGAGCATCCCGATTTCCAGATAGCAGCAAATAAATTGACTTAAGCTCATCAGATGCACGGAGAAACATCTAAACACACAGCAGAGTAGAAATAATAAATGGAGAGAGAGAGAACCCGGACAAACCGTCGCCCGCCCGCCTTCGTTCGTCTTCAGCATTTCTCTCTCTCTCAGCTGGATCAACAGCCAACACACGACGACGATGTTCCTGGCGATGCGACTTGCGATGAGCTTCTACATTTTACAGCTCCCGTTTGTTTATTAGCTCACTACCGTTGTATATTACGTAACTCAGAGACTTTTTTCCATGATATGTTATTTTGTATAAGGTGTATCCATCAAATCCGTTCCGTTGTTGTGAAGGCCTTCGTTTCACCTTTTACCAACCCCACTGCACTGTTCACATAATTCTTCCTTTCAGTTTCTACACTTTTTCGCACTCATCATCATCCTCATTTTATGTAACGTCATACCATACTAAAATATTTGTTACGCCAACAACGTGACATCCTTCGAATGGAGATGCATTTTAGTAAATTGTACAAATACATAATATACATAAATACATATCTCATAGAACTTATTTCATCCCTGAAAGCAATTTTCCAGTAGTATGATGTAAGAGCAAACAGATCTGTATTAATCCTGTGTAAACTGTTGGCAAATATATCCCGCATGACAACGAATATCTAACCAAACTCCCAAACTCTTAAGTACATACTTTGAGTACAGATAGATCCATGTAGTCACTAGTTCCCACTCGCAAAACTGGGTGCATGTACTCACATAATAGAATATCGGCACTTATGTTTCTTTCTCTATTTTCTGCTCAAGTCTGATTGCGATTTTGGTTTGCCATATTATTATTATTAGCGATTTTGTGACAGTAGTATACATACTAGGAGTGTATTACATTGTGTGAGAGTGAGTCAGTCACTGAGTCGTGCCCACCAGAACAAACCCAAACCAGGCAGGCTGGGCTTTCTGGGTGTTACGAATGTACAACTCCAACTGATGTGTATGTACAGTATATTTCACATAATATAGTCTTTCTTGTGTGTGTTTTATAGCAGAATTTTACATAGGTCCGTCTTCCTCTATATTATGTGTATATTCTCCCACCATAATAATATAATAATACACATAGTACACAATATATATCCCTAGCATCTTCTACTAACAATAAGCTCATGTGAACCCGTCCAACGTAAAACATAACATAAGGCAGGCTAAAGACTTGAAGACTATAAACATAACATCTGTACATATAGCATGTAAAAGCTCTAAGCCCTGGATAATATAGAAAAGGAAGGAAATGCATATTATTTGAGTGTTACGTAAGACATATGAAAAGGAGGGTATTATTATATTATACTGGAAAGTGGTGGGTAACTCTGGAGAGACGGAGAGAGATAGTTTTAGAAAAGGAAGAAGGACGACGAGGATACGACGAGACTTGAAGGTACGACACAACACACAGACACCACACACCATCAACATCACATGAACCCAAGTCCAAGATCCAGCAACTAAAAGTCCAGCTCTATCCAGCCATCATTGGATTCAGCCGTCTTCTTGCCATAGTCACCCACCACCACCACAGAACAGACTCTGGCTCTGGGCTGCCTTGCCTGCCTCTTTGCCTGTGTCTGAAGTGTCTGTGCCCGTTTCTGCTAGACTTCTCTCTCGTTCTCTCAATTATCACCCTCACTTTCAGAATTCGTTGGGTCGGGATCGGGACGAGTCGGGGAGAAGTTGAGAGTCACAGAGAAAGAGCCAGAGACCAAACCAAAAAGCCAGAACTATTTGCTGCTCCTATTAGAATCCCATTCCTTACATGTTATTCCTGCAACCAACTAAAATCCAAGTCCTATAGCCCTATTCCTATAGATTCATTTCAGTGTGAGTTGTTCAATGTAGATTTTGTACACACAGGCACAGCTACTACATCCATATTATTATTACACAGAGACTACAGACTCAGACAAGAAACACACAACAGTCACATCACAACATCACACTACTGCACAACACTACTCGGTTATATTTACTACATTTTACAACAAAGTAAAAATAAGAATTCTTTTACATTTAAATATTCTAGCTTTGTGTAGATTTATTTACATGATGGTCTACTAGTTTCAGTGGAGGACTATATTCATATTATGAACGTGTGTAATGTAAAAAGTAGTGTTAAATTACATTGTGCCAGTGTGTTTACATAATTTATTTGTAGTCAATAATGATTTCTTGTTTCTTTTTGCCGAGGTAGTGTGGTAGTACTAAAAGTTACTAAGTATCTATAGATATACAATAGAGAGTTGCTATTTTAATGCTGTTAAACCTTCTTGATTGACTGACAGACTTATTTAAGCTGGCTGCGGACGATGTACACCAAGAGGAATTAAATGAACACGACATCATACAAAAGCAATTAGTCTGAGCAGCCGTAAACACAAGAGTAAACACCCACTTCCAATAATCACACCGCAGAAAAACAATTATACATCAAGTTCCAGCAAATAGCAAAACAACCAGCCACAGTTTTTATCACAGAGGACTATATATTATTATATACTGCTGACTCCACGTTGTTTTTTCCATTTCAGTAGACTAAAGGTAAATAAATACATCTTCTAATTCATTTTTTGTCGTTTGTATTGTTTTTTTCGGGGGTTTTAATGTTTAATGCTCATTTGTTTGTTATGTAAGTGAATGTTTGCAGTTATTGTTTCGGTGCGAGTGCGAAACAAAGGATAATCAAGTTTAAAAAAAGAATTAATGATTACATTTAATTTATAGTTCGTCGTTTCGAACCATTTAATGTTGAATGTTGGATACAAATATCCCGCATGGGAGTTTAGTTTTTTGAGTGCCGAATGAATATTCACTCACACCCTTTTCATATTGAGCCAATAATGATGTTTCGTTAAAATGTTAAGTTGGCAATGCTACTTTTCTCTGAATGAAAGTGAATTTTGAGTCATGAGCCAATGCGTGTTATAAAGTTAGCTGATATGAGTCAGTATCTTCTTTAGACAATTCGTGCTTGGCGAAGAGGTTTGTTTTGGAGAAGTTGGCATTTTTTTAAAGGAATTACTATTATGTGGGACAGGAAATTGTAAATTGAGTGGCACATGAGATTTTAATTGAAGTAATATGCCTAGTGCTCTGTGTACGGATTTGTCAGTCAATTGAGTATGTTGTGTTCAAGTCAATTGTTGTGGTAGTCGTTTGGTTGGTTACCATAAACAATTTAGCGGTGGTGTGCACACGCTAGAATCTGCAATTGATTTTTAACTACCATCGTTTGTGTTTATATACACTCTATTGTATATACAACCATAAAAGAAAGGGCAATTACCTTTCCAGTTCTAATAAAATAGCAGTTTTCTCAGTATAGGAATGTCGTGTTGTAGTTTTTAATACATCTTCTGAATATTCATAGAATATTTTATATGCTCCAAAGTCCAAATATTTACAAAACCTACTTTATATAATTTTATATAGTATTACCTTTTTAATTTAACAAATTGCTGTAAAAGGAATCTGTAATATTTTATCAGAAAGATCTAATTCGTTGTAAATAATCTTTGTTTAAATGATAAATACGTCGATTTATATAACGAATGATGCAAAACTTTTTTTCATTTTGTGCTGTTTATACTTACCCAATATCGTAAAAGTGCTTCTTACACTATGTCAACAACGATTTTAGTACTTCAGTAGCATTATGCAATATGATCAGTTCGTTAGTTATTAGTGATACTCAGAATAAGGGAGGATTTGTCTTATGTATGTTTTAGTGGCTGGAGCATGCACGTTGTTTATGAAATCCAAAAGATGTTTTGATTGTGAAAAGCTACTGTTACTCAAAAATAACTCTGTAATACGCTGTGTTTTAAAGTTTGTAATCTATTTGAGTTACAGTAAGTGCTGCGTGTTTAATGATTGCTCTTAATCTAAATTTTATTTCCGTTTTATCCCATACGCAATGTAAAGTAGAGAACGTCGAAACAGAGGAGATATGCTCTACTGAAGTGAAAACTTTGTTAGCGTGTTATCTGTAATCGGCATGACCGTCCGTTGCACTTACACATAACGAGGATATGATATAATAAATATACATAATATTATGCACAAACAGGCTGTTGTTATGATTTTAACGAGAATGATAATGTACCACAAGTAATACTGCAATTAACTCGGTTTCTTATCAGTTTTCGAGAGTTTAAAACAAGAAATTTATTTTAGACATGTGAATTAAAAGAGTGTATGCGCCAAGAAATTAATTATAATGTTTGGGTCTATTTTTCAGGGAACTATGGAAGGATCATGCTCAGTCATTATGCAACACGCACAGAAAACAATATATCTTCCGTTTAGTTGTTAAACGAAGTCTATTTTTGCTCAGTGTGAAGAAGCATTTATTATTGTCGGAATATTACGCCTCTGTTAATATAAATGTTTAAACCAGTTTTAAAGGATAACTGCAACGTATGAATTTTTCGTTGGGGAGGAATCTCTCAGCACATAGAAAAATTAAGACTTTCTCTTTCCATGGTGTGTAGGTGTAGTTGTCAAAGAGATTGGAGTGGCCATGTCCCAATCTCTGATTCAAGGGAAGCGATTTTTTTGTCGAGAATGGGTTTTTTCAAAACTTTGGCATTGTCTGGAAAGTTTGCAACATCATTCCGAGGAAGAAGGCGTAGCAAATCATGGACGAAACGGCATTCTTATTGTCGGAGGTCCAGGAGCAGGGAAAACTGCTCTCTGTTCAGAAATCGTGGCTCCCACCTCGTCGCACGGTAAACAGCGGTCCCTGAGAAAAAGACTTTTAGCTCATCATTTCTGTCAGTCTCATGACTCGGACACATTATCCGTCGCTGAGTTTATTATTCATCTCGTCGACCAGTTATCAGAAAGTCAATTAATTCCAGGATACGTTGATAAAGCCAGAGTGGAAAATGAGCACAGAACAATTGAAGAAGTTTCCCAAAACCCAGACCTTGCGTTCAAGAAAATGGTATTGTTTCCGCTTCTGGAGATCACACGACCCAAGCAATGCTGCATTCTTTTAGTTGATTCAGTTGACGAGTCATATAATGTGTTCTCGACTTTCTCTCAAGCGGGTGCTCCCTGTGTCAGCTCGACAAGCAAAACTATCGGAGATCTTCTGGGAAATCACTTTCATCTTTTCCCTCCATGGTTGATTCTTATATGCACGGCAAGAAAACAAAGTAAATGCGTCGCCAAAATGTTTTCGGGGTTCAGAAAGATTAGTTTGGATGATCTACGAAAGTCTCAGGTAACCTAAAACTAACTAAACTGTTTTATTGAGTAGTAAGAGTCATTATTCTCTAATATCGTGCAAGGAAGAGTATATAATATCATGTTTCTATGAATTAATTGTGTAAACCGTCATTTGGACAGGTTGTAAGGGATGTGCAGCAATATATTTTGTCAAGACTTGATCAAGATTACTCGCTCCGTCAACATATAAGTAGAGAAACAGCTGAAATGTTAAATCAGCTACACATCAAAAGTAATGGATGTTTCTTGTACTTGGAAAAAGTTTTGGATGGAATATCAGAGAATTTCATAGTATTACGCGAGATCCGGGAAATCCCTGGAACTTTGTATGGTTTGTACTTGTGGTTGTGCCAAAGATTGTTCACCAAAAAGCAGTTTGCAAAAGTACAGTTGATCCTAAGTATTCTCCTGGCATCGAGAAAACCTTTGACAGAGGATGATCTTTTTACTTGTCTTCGTACTCGTAATATCACTATGACCAAGGAGGATTTTTCGAAAAGAATGCACGTTCTCAGAAGAATTCTTGTCAAATCTCAAGACGATTTCCAAATATTATTCCACCACAGTTTCGCTGAATGGCTATTAGATGTCAAATATTGTACACAGAAATATCTATGTCAAGCAGCAGAAGGGCATGCTGTTTTGGCAGTCGTGCTCGCATCGCAGGCACCCAATGTTGACCAGTCCTTATTACCAGAGTTAGCTCATCATCTACTTCGAATGTCGCGACAATGCATGGATCCGAGCTTACTCACCATATTTCTTTTGTCTACATGTGTGAAATTGGTCAACGTGAATTTTAATACGCACAGTTACGATGCTAAAGTAGTCAAGTTATTAGAAAGTGCTGGAGCCAATCGACAACCTGATATTGTGGCCCCCTCGGAAGTAAACATCGAATCCCAGTTAAATGGATCTGACAGCTGTTTATACGAGGGAGGTGGTGAAGCCCCATGTGAAACAACAGAAGAGACCGCAGTGATTTCTACGGAAAGTGAGGAAATTGTTGAGCCTGAACCCGCTATTTCCATTCTAGGGGATATTAATCAAGTTGACTATAATCAACGTACATTACTACACAACGCAAGTAATGAAGGAAATCTGGAACTCGTCAAAGTTCTCCTTACTCACAGTACCTGTCTTGAAGCTATCGATCGGCACGGAAGAACAGCTCTCAATCTAGCTGCTCGACAGGTTTGTCCCACTTACTATTCTCACTTCATATTCCGAATAACAAACAATTTATTTCCCAGATATGGTATTCCAGTAGCTGGAGTACTCGATTCAAGTCTTGGAATAATAAATCCCAATTCCCTTATCTCGTCCTTCAGAATTACAAACTAATACCCAAATAATAATTCAACATCCTAATTTACACAAAGACATGCTACAATTACAATGCAGTAATAAGTCCCTCCTTTCCTATAACTCTTAGTCTACAAAGTCTACAGCATTGATCTGTGATTTTGCTAAGTTGCTATAGACATTTTATCCTAAGAATGTCTTACAAATCTCATTAAATTGCTTTGCAATTATTTTTTTGTTGGCACCTGCTCAACGTTGTTTTTCAGTAATGGGAATGTAAACAAGTAAATTATTACTAATGTAGACACCTAATATTATTCTGGAGAGAATTAACTAATCGTAATTTGACTATCCTGGATACAGGGTCATGATTCGGTAGTGGGCGTTCTTCTAGATGCCGGAGCAGACGTCGATCATGCTGATAATGACGGATGGACTCCCCTTCGTTCTGCAGCGTGGGCAGGACATGTGGGCGTTGTTGATGTTTTGCTACAACAGAACGCTCAGGTAGCTTGCCACGATTTCTTTATTTGCCAAAGTTTTATGCACTATTGTAATTACTGTTGTTGTGCTCCGTTACTCCGAAAATTGGATGAAATGAAATGTGTCGTTTGCATGAAAAAAGAACGGCATTGTAATTAGACATGATATATTGATATTTTACATTCACATAATTATAATTATTACGCTGGACTCGTATTCCTCGTGTTTTAGGTTGATTTGACTGATGGTGACGGGCGAACAGCTTTACGGGCAGCCGCATGGGGAGGTCACGAAGAAGTAGTTACTAGTTTACTCAAAGCGGGAGCATCTCCTTCTTTGGCTGATAGTGAAGGAAGAACCCCGTTAATTGCTGCTGCCTATATGGGGCATGCAGAAATCGTTGAAAAATTATTAAATGCTGGGGCAAATGTGAATCATTCCGATTCTGACGGCAGGTGAGTGTATTACGAATGAGATGTAGTTATTTTTGTACAAAGTCGTTCTTACCTCTTTGTAGTTGCTGTGAAATAATAATCTAGCCATAATTCTCCGTTTAGCACTGTAGCAAACATTAATGGGACAAAACTCTGCCGTAAAATTGTTTGATGAGGTAATAATAATGTTTCATATCCCATAGAACGGCTCTCTCTGTAGCGGCTCTATGTGTTGCAGCTAGTCAAGGTCACCTTAAAGTGGTTACTTTACTACTTGATCGAAATGCTGCAGTCGATCACCAAGACAAAGATGGTACCACTCCTTTACTTGTTGCTGCTTTCGAAGGACACAAGTAAGTTTTCCATATAACAGATATTGATTTTTATCAATTTGTAAATTGATATAGTATCGGTACATCCTTACTTTCTCGTCTTCCAACGTAATATTCAATTTGCGATTCATTTGATCAAACTGATAAACTGACTCGCAACTTTATTTCATGAATATCTTTCATTATTTAGTCCGAGAACCATTTTGCTTGCCGTTTGTAATCGTAATTACGTTTATTTTGTTTTGTAGTTGCAAAATCTGAGTAAACTTTTCTGTCATTTTGCCTTCAAACTTATTCTGAGAACAATGGCATATTCATTAGACTTTCCCAAAACTGTTTGTTACATTTGTCCTCGTTCGTTGTGAAATGTGAGTCTCATCATTTATTATTAATGCAGGGAAGTGTGTGAATTATTGCTGGAGTACGAAGCTGACGTTGACGCGGCTGACAAAGCAGGTCGTACCCCGTTATGGGCTGCAGCGTCTATGGGCCATGCTTCGGTAGCTGAGCTTCTTCTCTTCTGGGGAGCATATGTCGACCACATTGACGGAGAAGGAAGAACTGTTTTGTCAGTTGCAGCGGCACAGGTTTGATATTAGATTTTGAACCAAATAGAATGGTATGACAAAATTGTGATATATAAATATTAAAGGAGAATAAAATGTTAATTTAGCAAAATTATTTTTTTAGGGAAATGTTGGAGTTGTCAGACTTTTACTGGCCAGAGGATTGGACGAAGGACATCGCGACAATGCAGGATGGACCCCGCTTCATTATGCAGCATTTGAAGGACACCAAGAAGTATCAGAGGCACTGGTAGAAGCTGGTGCAAGAATAAATGATATTGACAACGATGGAAAACATGCATTGCTTTTAGCATCTCAAGAGGGTCATTTAAATGTGGCAGAATGTTTACTTAACTATGGCGCTGCTATTGACCAGAGATCTCATGATGGAAGAACTGCACTTCGTGCTGCAGCCATCGATGGTTACAGAGATGTAGTACAAGTAAGTTTATTTTCGCGTAACATTACATAACATCGTATTTATTTCATCCTTGCAAAATTCATATATGACTTGTATCGTACTGGATGATATGTATTTTATTTAAATTAGGTCATGGTGAATAGAGGAAGTGACGTGAATTATCGTGATGCAGATGGAAGAAGTACGTTGTATCTGTTGGCATTGGAAAATAGAACTCTAATGGCACAGTTTCTCATCCGTTGTAGTGCAGATGTAGAAACAAGAGATTTAGAGGGAAGAACTCCCTTACATGTCAGTGCTTGGCAAGGACACTTAGAAATGGTGGAATTGTTGGTGTCGGCTGGAGCGGAGGTTAACGCTACTGATAACGATAAACGAACTCCATTGCAGAGTGCCAGTTGGCAAGGACATAGTAATATCGTCCGTTTGCTCTGTGAAAGAGGCTCTAAAGTGGACCACACATGCAACCAGGTGATGCATCATTCAATGAATGATTGTTGCTTATCAGCTTTAAATGCAATATTTGTCTCAGTTAGATTGTAAGGATGTTTCTCTTAGGGTGCCACCGCATTATGCATAGCCGCTCAAGAGGGTCATCTAGAATGTGTTAGAGTTCTCTTGGAATGGGGAGCTAATCCGGGACATTCAGATCGTTGTGGAAGGACTCCTATTCGCGTGGCTTTGAAAAGCGGACATTCAGCTATATCTAGACTCCTTGAAGAAGTAACTGTTGCCAGAAGTAAAACAAGTACGCGAGTTTTTATATTTAAATACAAGAAACAGTCAAACAGCTTTATATTCTTTCTTGCTCTGATTACATTCATAATGTTTAGTTAAGGCTACTAAAGAAATTAAGCTGTCGCAAATTGGCTTTTAATTAGTTACATATTGGTTATTTCATTATAATATGTTTGTTGATATTGCTAATAACGGAAACCATGTTAATTTTGATGTACCTCGGGCACTAGCTAAGTGCTAGTACGGGTTAATTTAAATGCTCTATGCTACATTATATTAGTTATGTTATATTAGTTCCACCGATGGAGGGACGGAATATACATATTACATTAATTTGCGTTTTCGATTAGCAGCAAATTAGCGTTTAATTAAGATTCTTGATGATTTCTTGATTATCTACACACTCATTTTTAAATAACGGGTTTCAATTAAATATTAATTTGAATCTAAAAGCTTTCAATTAATTCTCAATTTATACAAATTACAGTTTTAATTAACTATTAATTTTTAAATTACAGTGTTGGCAAGTTCGGAGTATGTGGCAAGTTGGGATGAGCTAGATTCAAGGAATTCTGAAGGTTCCGATTCAAGCAAACCGTCCAATCCAATATTTTATCCCGGAATGCCTTTCGCATCACATGCACTTGGTGATTCTGGAAATCTTCAATCCCCGGTGTTATCCCCGACGTCAACTCCTGAACCTGAGAAACGACGCTCAGTTCATTCTGCTCGAGGCGGAATGGTTAACTCGAGCAAATCGAGTTCTAATTTATCTGCATCTACTAAGTCATCACGAAATTCTGTGGCAGAAGCAAGTAATGCCGCAGATTTGAGTAAAGGAAAAGGTGTAGCTCCATCCCCAAAAGGAAATGCTCACAAGTATCCAGGACTCTCTTTCACACAGCAAGTGCAGCAACTTTCAAGATTAAAAAGTAGACCTGGAAGTCGTTTATTATCACCTCTGAATGAACCTCAAAGTCCTATTTACGCATCTCCGCCAAAATCCCCGTCCAGTGATAGCATCAATGAGGAGAGAATTAGTCCTTGTAATGTACCTTTCATGTCTGCGAGCCAACCCTACGTAAAAGAAAGCGGAAAAGATTCTTTTGGCATAAATGTCAATGGGGGAAATCTTGATCTAGTTAATAATCAGCACGTGCTGAACGTTCGAGGTAATCCTTCTTTGAGTTCGTCTGGGTCTCCTATATTTAGTAATGGGTCCGGACTTCCATCTTTCGCCTTCACGAGGGTAATTTTTTACTTTTTATTAAGTTCATTTTAATCTCTTTATTAAATGCACCTGTATTATGCATATGAAAATGTGACATGTTGATTTTGCAGGATTCTCATATGAAGATAATTTTGGGTTCATCTACGGACAGTTCTAATAATATGCGAGGCTCAAGAAAAAATGGGCCAACGAATGGAGCTAACAGTGGAATCAGTAGTGCAACGAATGCAATACGTAGTGGGCTGAATGCCCTGAAAGCTGGAGTACTTGAAGCAGCCGTAGGAAGAAAGACTCAGCAGGATGATTCGCCGCTCGTGTCGGCTGCTTCAATGGCAGTTCCTAATTTGGTTCAACAGAAACCAGTACGAAATAACGGAGCAATGCCATGGAAGCAGGAAACACCATTGTAGCTTCTTCCCTGAAAGTAGTTAGTACTCATCACATCTAATCAAATGAATATAATCACAAACAAATTATTAACTGAGCAATATACTGGAATTCCGATTTGCACAAGGCACAAATAATATAGGGGCACATTCAACGAGTTAGGAACAAAAACCCGTTTGGATTGTCTGATGAAGTGATACCAAAAAATGTAATATTTTGCTGACTGACGAATAGTGCAGTTTTGATTTCTGCTTGCTTCGTTGTTTTCCATCAAGCCAACTGTCTTGCTCGCGGCTTTCCGTCAATATTCCAGTTCACAGTTGTTACAATTTGTACTAGACGTATTCTTTTTACCCACAACCTCTTCCTTCTGTTATCTGTGTTACTCGACTTTTCTTGGCCAATAGTTTCCATAAGTTAACTGGTTCATCTCTCTGCACGATGATCCTACACCTAATTACGAGTTCTACTACATATTTGTATTGTTTTACCTAAGAGGATGATTATATTATGCGTATGTGTACATTATGTGTATATTATGTGTATTCTTATGTGAGTGGTACCATAGTTGAGTAAGTAGTCCTAGAATATCTACTTGTCTTTAATTACGGCGCAATTTACCAACATTATTTATTATTATTACTATTTAGTTTAGTTATTGTTGTACTGCTACCATTCGAGTCTAACACGTAAGCTGTTTGTAAGCAATTTTTTGATACTCATATCTTTGGTGAAGCTGAAACACGCTAAAAGTATGCATTAGTTGGATCTGATAAGAGTAATGTAACGTAAAATAACGTAAAACGATATTATGTAATTGTCGTCGAAAATTTAGGACGTGCGTACGTAAGTAATGTATGGGATATTAAACTATTAAATTTTGTTTGGTATTATAAGAAATATAAAACAATAATACATACTATACTATACATATAGGCTATAAATTATCGTCGACTTAAATATTATACATAATATTAATGTAGCACACAACACGAAGATGACAAAGGTCTCACATACGTAGCTTCAGAGTACAGCAAAAACGTAACTTATTGTTAATTAAGAGTTGCAATTACTTATTGCAATTCAAAAAAGTATCACAAGGCTTGCCACTTGAAAAAGAGCCTTTACGTACCAAAGAATAACGAAGATTTGCGAGTTACTATTATTATAGTAATCAAAAAAGTATCTTTAGTTGAAACGGAAGAGTAAAAGAAATTGTATACCCGAGATGAATAGCACGCAGCATGTGGTACTTGAAGACGAAAACGATTATCGGGTTTATTAGTTAAATAGTTGGTTCCAATTATTACGAATTGTTAGGGCGTATAAAATATAGCTCTTATTCTTTTTGAAACTGCTGAGTAGATAAAGACTAAGGTTTAAGTCTTCATTGATGATTTATTCAGGTTTGTCGTCACTGATCAGTTACTCACTGTGTGGAGTACCATTTTGTGTTTTATACTGCTGCACCTAGTAGGTACTGCAATAATGGTAACAATAAAGATAGGAATAGTTAGTTAATAGTTGTAATAATGGTAATTATACGTTACATTATACGGACATAATTATTATGCATATGTACGGCATGCATAAAAGTCATAGTTAAAAATGTTGTTTGGTTATTACTACTTGGCTTACAAAAACTCTTGTATTATTATCTCAACTCTAAGTTGTAATTTGTTCATGTATATAGTCAGCTATCTTTATTCCTTGCACATATAGTCATCACACATGAATTATTATTAATTAATTATTATAACCAATTGTTAAATATTGTGTGGGTTTGCTTAGCAAAAAAGCCTATGTCATAATATTATTTAATTATTTCAATTGTACACTTGAATTGAACTGTACTAGAACTATGTAGTAAAATATTATATGATTACTCATTATCAAACTCGTGTATGATTTATCACGAGGAAAAGCAGCTTGTTTTTAGAAACCTGTTATTAATTGGTTTTTGATGCTGCTGTTCAATATTGCATGTATATTTACTATAGCTACTCTACATTCGTTGTTATTTACACTTGTTGTAGCATTAAGAATTAATATTCGACTTGAGCTAGTCATTCATTGTGTAGTAATTTGATATCTTCTTCGTTACCCTGAAATTCCCAGAAATATTTTTTGTAGAATTATATTCCTTTCATCAATGTACTGATTCAAATGGACGAATCAATGTTGATGTGCTTCTATTGACTATCTGTAATTGATTAGGTAGTAGTTTCATTGCGCTCATCATTTCAAGTTAAGTGGTGTTCTTCTTTTCTATAATCCTACTGCGAAATGAACTTACGATTCTTATAGATGAAGATTTGTACCCATTGTACGTGGAGATATATTTGTTTTATGGTATGTAATTATAAAAATGTATTGTTATGAAAATGTTGTGCTTCGGTTGAAAAACCCGTGTCTCATTGTTACTATTATTACAAAAACGGATGTTCTTCTAAACTGCTTGATTTCCTTGGACTCTATTACGATATGTAGTTTCTACGTAATAATGTTATTACAATTATTATGCCATGTTTGCATTTATATGCTTCGTATCGCTTATTCTAATGTGTAGTTTTGTTATTGTACGTAAAGTAAGATACTTAATTGTATAAGTGTAGTATTTTATTATCAACGATGATGATGGTATTAGAATCATGAAATGTTATTATATTATTATTATATTATTATTATTATTATTATTATTGATGTGTTATATGCTAATACTCACTCAGCGATACACATTTGTACCAGTACGTAGAAATATGTAGTGATATTCAATAGCCAGCAGCTTCAAGCCTATCATACTATACAAGTACTGATAATTATTATTACGTATTTATTTTAGCTTCTGAATGTTTTACAAAACCAAATGATCTTTTTTCTCAGATTGTCTAACCAATATAACTGATACATATTACATACCATACAATGAACATAATACTAAAATAAATTCAAATAGATTCATGTTCTAATGAACTATACACATGTAACTGTTAGTAAACTAAAAAATAGCCTTCCTTATACTTGTCTTCATTCTTTTGTCTGTTGATGTTATGTCCGTTTTTGCATAGATATAACATTATATATTATAGTGATGTGTAAAAGCGTACCATTTGTCAACGAGGTCGAGCTATATTTCTGATTTCATTTTAAATAAATGCGACTCGATAATGTAACTTACTAACAACTTTTTCACTTCATTTATTCGTGTCATCTTATTCAGGATCTCATAAATCGCATAGCTACTTATAACTAAATATTAACTAATGTATGCCCATCGCACTTACTCATGTCATGAATCCATGAAATGCATTTTAATATATTTTATTCCTACATCATATTAATTATCGTACTTGAACAGATTGGCACAGCATTACAAATAATTTATCTGTTGGTGCTGTGATGTGAATAACGTAGTAACATTATTAAGTAGCGGAAGCTACTTTATAGAATGGTTTGTCAAAATGTCTGTTTGTGAACTTTTCCCAGAATGGACTATACACGTATCTACTACACTATTAACACTATCTGCTTATAGCACTATGCCATATAGATACCTATTACACTATATACATATCTACAACACCCCAACATCCCCTAAATGGACACAGATGTGTCACAAGTCACTAAAAATGGTCACAAATGTGTCACAAGTCATTTAAATTGCCAAAATGGGTCGCAAAAAGTGTCTCAAGACACACCAAGAAGTCTCCCAAGACACACCAAGAAGTGTCCCAAGATAAACCAAGAGTTGTCCCAAGACACCAAGAAGTGCCCCAAGACATCCCAAAAAGTGTCCCAAGACACACTAAGAAGTGCCCCAAGACATCCCAAAAAGTGTCTCAACAACTGACGCTACTTATTTACACCTGTTTTACTACACTTTATTATTGCTGTTCATGTTGTGTCTTCTGTCTTATGGAAACTCACCAAGTCACAACTGGTAATTAGGAATCTTACACTAATAATATAATAGCTGTGGTGCAACACAAGTTGATATTCGTTCAAATAATATACGTACCAAGCAAGGTCTCAACCCAACTGAATACATTCGGATTTTTCGTAGGCAAGAGAGAGTGATTGTAAGCGTGTTGATGTAATAAGCAGTAAGAAATGAACCAAAACCCGTCTGTCTATTTATGCAAAGACTTCTTTGGTTCAATCAATTTTAAGCGAAAGACATTTTGTACACATTTTGCTGAAGCATCACTTTAAATTACACTATAACATAAACAGATTATGGTTACTTCACATTTGATGATGCTGTTATATCTAATAGTTAGCAGATGGTTTTTCACTGATTTTATTACGCTGAGTCTCAGTAAGCAAAGGAAAATATAACATTGCTTGTTAACTTTTAATTCATACTGTTAAATTATAAAACTTGCGAATTGAAATTCTTTGTCTCATCAAAAGGATTTTAGCAATTGAAATGCTTTCAACAATACAAATAAGACAATAGTAACAGACAGAGAAATTGCCTACTGGGAACTTCATTGAAAACCATACCATGTGAGACAACAAATACCCTGAAACCTTTTCTAAAGTCCTAAAACCCTACACCTTCTATTTCTTTAAAATATTCATCAGATGTGCGGAAACTAAATAAAAAATATTCATGGAAGTGAGATTCTTGGCTACATGAATACTTACGACGTAAAATTATTATTGTAAAAGAAAATATCCACTAATAGAAACTCATCGTAGTATTACCAGTTTACATACTAAATACATTGCACATACTACAGAATACAGGAAGGATAAATACTAAAAATGCGCATCTGTTTCCATCAGTTCTCATAGTGTGAAGTTAATTCTTGGCATTGTTCACACATGCACAAACAGTTAACAAATCTGAACTATGTTCATTCAAATATCTCTTGGTATAAATCTACCTTTAGTTTTGGTTCAGTCTGTTGGCTACAATTGCTTGTATGTCTATAGGTACTAGTTAGGTACTTGGTACTAGCTTATTAATAAATGTTCCATGTTTTAGATATTTACATGAGATGAATGAGAAATCAACTGCGAACATATGAGAATAAGGAAAGCCAAGCCAATCGCAATCTCCGGTAAAGTAAACACAGGAAATATGTTTTACCAAACATCTGCATTAATTTCCATGTTATGTTGATAAGAAAATGAAACCAGGCAGGAAGCATAACTCACTATCTCCTTCTTACACAACCACTTAACATTCATAATGTGGTGCTACTAGTGCTACACAGAAGTGGAATTATGATTCTCTTCTTATTTCTATCTTTCTGTATGTAAATTGAATTCAGAACTGCACAATTGTTTGAAATGTGGCTTTTCTAGTAAAATGCAACACAGGAAATCAACTTATATGTTGTACTTACATGTTACATGTAAAACACAACAACTACACTGAACAAAACCCATGTTAAACACACGCAATAATCTATCACCACAACACCGCACCGAGAGGAGATTTTACAGTGGGGCATTTTGATAATAATTATCGTTTGCTAATATCGACCCCATCCTCTAAAGGAAAATGTGTCATTGGAAATAACAGTGCTTCAAAACTCCTACATACTGATTTATTTATAATCTTATGTAGTAAACTCAAAAGCTACACCCTGTATATTGCTTATTATTACCAATATACACTTTTCACCCAGTGCATGTATTTTACTAACATGTAAGTTTCCATGTAACTGATAACCTGCTGAAATATTAAATAATATGGAAAAAAGTTTAAAGAAGAAATTCCATATATCATTAAAGTTCACTGTGAAATGCAATTAAATTCCAACAATGAAGCATTCCTATCAGAATTAAATGAACCTGCGCAAACCATACAAATAAATTGATAAAAATTACTTCAATTGCTTCAGTGTCCAGATTCAATTTTAGTCTCATCTTGATGATTCTTCAAACTGTGGTTTATTATTTATTGCTGGAATTCGCCACAGCAATCTCAGGTAAGAAACATTCGATTCCTGTGCCATCGTCTTAACATACAGATTATCATGTTGTATACAGTGTATTAAAAATTCTTAAAAATGGAGTTACTACTGAACCCTTAAAGTTCTATTGTCTTTTGGTTGTAGATGAGGAATATTTATCTTTCCCATGTTCTGAAGATTCTAAGGAAGTGGCAGCATGCACTCATCGCTACTTAGAAAAGGACTTCAGTTCGATTTCCCCTTACATTTACGGAAAACGGCACGAAGAAAGACAAGGCAGATGCTCTTCAAGGTAATTTAATTAAATGCGAAGCTATATGTCACGCTTGATTAGCTATTGACTTATTTTGAATAGTATCTGAGTTTGAGTTGGACAAGTATAGAGTGGATTCACAAAACCAGGCAAATGCTGGACAGGAATTTGAAGAAAACTGCAATCACCTGTACGAAGTTATTCATTGCTTGGAAAAAGAATTGATAGTGTGCCAAAGTATTTCGTCCTTCTTTATGCTCAGAAATCTGGTCTACACATTAAATAAAATGATCTTTTTGCTATGCGGATCCCAGCGTAGCTCAGAAGGATATGTCAGTAAGTCCATTTATAAGTGATTCGATAGTGAAAACCTTTTGTAGTAATCGGTGATTGATTGGTGTGATGTCACTCATGATCAACGAAAATAAATGAGTATACCTATATGAGTATATGGTATATTTTATTGTATAGTAAAAAGATGATTTCATGAAAATAACTCTTTATTTTGCTATTGTTCTATAGGTGAAACTGAAGCCATGATAAATCGTGATAATCAACTCAGGCTTCGAAGTAAGAACAGCCCATTGCACCTTTTATGCATTACATACTAGATTTATTAAAAAATATTAATGGCATAAGAATTGTTTTGAAATCAATGTGACACTTTGACAGAGCGTTTCAACTGTCAAAATCAACATGCATCCAATTTAATTAATACTTTTACCATTAATAGAGATCTGATGTTTAAGCATTTAAAGATTAATGTAAAAGCCATACCACTTTCACTTTCATATTTCTGATTTTGTCTATCTTTTTCTCCAAATAAGTTTTTTCAAATTATAGGCATAATAAATGATTTTAGTGTGTTAGGCAGTGTGCTTTTAATACTACTATGCCTAACGAACAAAACTATATAGTTAGGATTCTTGATTGATTGATAATGTGTTATATAAGTATGTCAAGTTACCCCAAGTTGCAATAAGCGATAATTTTAATGTACACTAATATTAATAGCGAACATTTTCTGCAAATGAGTAGCGGTAGATACACAATGTTAATACAATATGATGTGGCCACTTGGTGTGCAAAGATAATTTTGTCAGTTACAATCCCTCAATTGTATTATCAGCGTAAAGAATTAAAATGACTGTTATTATATATTTGTTTTGTTTGATTTTTTCAGTGTTGCTCAATTCCTTAGACTGTTTAGAATGCCTCAGAACTTCCAATGAGTGTGATTCCTCAGTTGTGGTAAAAGATCCTCATTTATGGAAACAAATAATACGGCTTGAAAAATCTCCAGCAGAAGTATGTCCTCACTTGAAGAAACAAATACATTGCATTACATCTAAACAAATAGCTTTAAAGCATTGTGATAAGAATGCTCATGAAATTTATGTGAATTTGACCAATGCCTTTGTTGGTGCTTGGTGCAACAAAAATACCCTGCTGTCATCAGCGGGTAACTTTAGTCCAAACAAATTTCTACTACTATATATAGTTACCCACTGGACATTCGGATTATTTTACTGCACTTTCATTAAATATTGATTGCTGTAACTAAAAGCAAAACATTGTGACTGAAATACAAGAATCATTGATTGCAATCAAATTAATTATTAGACTGAAATGGAGTTTAATCTCTCATAGGCTTTTTAATCTTTAGCTTTTGTTAATATCACGAATTCTACATAGTATTTGGTATACAAGTGTTGTGTACAGCAGTACAGGATCAATTCCACTTGTAATTTGTTACATATACGATATCCAGCATATTTATCATATTATATTATATAATTTTTATAAGTCAATAGGCGATTTGAATAGTGTTCATACTTCATATCATCTTAAACATATTCTACTCTCATCTAAATTTGCTGTTCACAATAATAATAATGTTGCTATCCACACAACATTTATGTTACAATTACAAGGTGGATGATACATAAACACGTGTAGTTACAATTCAGAAGACACATAATACTGAATTAACAAGATGTAGTAATACTTGGAAGATAACAGCAATCTATTCATAACATCTAATTTATGTTTACGTTTAGATTGGCTTTAATAACGCCAGAGCAGAGTTAGGAAGGCTTAGATTTTAAACTGTTGATTACGGAAAGAGTCTTGATCAATCTACATCTTTAGATCCGCTTTTGATATCCTGCTGGGAAAATTATTTCATTACATAGAGTGGATAGTAATTTCTGGAAAGACTTCGCAAGATCAGCCATTTACTTGTTCAGCGGAGACGGGTGATGGTTGCGAAAGTGTCACATTCAGTAATTGTTAGTCAAAGGACTTCTAGATCTAGAACGATCTCTCTCCATAAACCGTGGTCTCTTTGAGTAAGATGAATTTGAGGCATCTCTTCTGTAGTGATTCTGACGTTCGTCTCTATGGGACACAAATTACAGTAAATGAGGCAAAATTATGGTAAACTATAAATGAATCTAGTTAAACTTCAAAGCCAATTTCTTGTGTAGTGACTAAATCTGCTTGATACACAATGACCCAAATTAGTCCTAATAAACACGTTAATGAGATTCAAATAATACCATTCGTCAAGCCTAAATAGAAGTTAAATTCAAACCCTGAATTATTGAATCTAGTCTCGCGACTGGATTCAATAATTCAAGGTTTCTGACAATATAGGTGATTTGATGATATTCAAATCATACCATTCGTCAAGCCTACACCAGATAGACCTAACAATTGACGATGATATCGAAATCCATAAACCTTGAATTATTGAATCCAGCCTCGAGGCTGGATTGAATAATTCAAGGTTTCCTAACAATATTTACCTTATTTACCAATGTGTATATACATAATCCATGAATGCATGTATGTTTCGGCTTGGGTTACTCGGCTAATTTAACACTAAGGAAAAATTGATATGTCAATGGACAATCAATCAGCAAATATACGTCTTCTCTTAATAAACTACGCTTATTATGTATTTAATCTAAATATAGACAGAAATACATTTATTTTTTACTTAGCTACGTCGTCTTTACTGAAGGATACAATATTTGACGCTCTCAAACGAATCAAATATAATTACAAAATCTGTTTTGAATCGGTCAATTCTATAACAAAATTAACAAGATACCAACATGACCGCATTTAAACTGTTTAACTAGATTTTAAAAAGGAAATCTGATTTTAGTGAATATTAGAAGGGTACTTCTCGATATACATACAATATAATCTATGTTGACAGGATACTTGATTTCATGCAATTTATTGAAGTTTGTACTCGAATGTGACAGATAATGACAGCTACTCTGGTATGGCTTAAATAAAATATTTTTGTACTCCTTTACAAAATACAGATATTGTTTCAGGCAAATACACGAGTTAGAAAAGCAAACCACGTTGAAAGTGGTTTGGAGTAAAAGTACATAGAAAGGAAAAGTAAAACTTTGGCCTACACTATAACTTTCACCTACCCATAAGTTAGCAGGGACAACGGGACATACATTTTCTGCTGATAGGAAAGAATATTTTATTTATTACTACATTATTAGATTTACGGATTGAGTAATACACACGATGTGTGAATCTGTAACACCTGACCTGAAAATTAAGCCTTCCAGTCTATTTCACTTTCATGTCTATTTAAATACGTTCAGAATAAATCCAAGTTCTGGCTACCTTTCAAACTTATCCTCATAGTAAACAAATACGGCTGTAGAGCATTACTAAGAATGGTTCTTTCAAAATAGTGGGATGATTTTACCTATCATGGGAGGCAGGACAGGAAGATGTGCTGGTCAAATTCGAAATATCATGGTGCACTGATTCAGCATTTTCAATATAATACTTTGATTTCGGCATTCCTCCAGAGTCACTGGATTGTTCAGTCTTGTTTAAGTCTTCTTGTTCGTTTCCATCAGCACCATCACCCCAATCACTCAAATCATACTTTGACAAATCACCATCGTCATCGTCATCCTGTTAAATATATAATAATATTAAAACATCCTTTTCAACTGTTTCTCCAGCCCTCATACTAATATCGTCTGAGTCTAAAAATACTTTCCATACCTCTTCATCCTCATCCTCATATTCCTTTACTTTCCCTTTCTCAGATTCGATAAATTCTTCTACAACTGCGGTTTCTATTTTTGGCTTGTTCTCTTCGCATTTCTTGCTAACTTGTTCTGAAGACTCCGAGCTACTGGGCTTCCTGAATTTCTTTTTCTTACGTCCAAACTAATCCATGATGTTATAATATATCATTGAATAATTTAATTAGTTATAGAAACCCAAATGTGAAGAAGTTTTTGTAAATCAGAATTAACTACTCTAAGAAGGGTTTATAAAAAGAAAGTTGTTAACCTCGTCGTATTCATCATCAGACTCTTCTCTTTCAATGTACTCAACGACTCCACGATCATTGTAACCTGAAATTATTTACAATTTACAATACAATTTAAAAAGGCTTTGTTATGCTTTGATACAATTTAAGTCAACAATTGTGTAAGTTAATCCCCATACGTCTTACAAGCCAGAGAAAAACTATTGCTCTAGGCGTTTCACCAAATAATGTAAAACTACTTAATATATTTTTGAACTTTGCCATACATTATATACGAGAACTAATTTATGTGTCATTTAAATCTAAATGATAATTTTAAACCTCCTCCGTAGCCAGTTCTCTCTTCTATTTCTCCAAACTTTGGTGCGTTGCACATGTTACATTGCTGTCGTCTTGCCCAATTTACGTTGCCACACCTAGTATAGTATATATAGCCATTTATTGGACCGTACATTAATTTCTATTTCAGAAAATCTAGTTAGTAGGTACGCAACTTTCAAATAGAATGAAGCATGGTATTCGTACTTCGTGCACTGCCAATCATCAGCACTGAATAATCCACGACTTTTTTCAGCTGCAGCTTTACCGATTTCCACCCCAATTTGTTTCTTCCTAGAATGCGATTCTTTTTCTTTTCCACAGCGATTGCAAGCATTTCTCCGAGCAAAATTGAGATTTGCACATCTGAAAAAATATGTAGCAATTTTGACACCTAAAATAATAGAATGAAAATGCAAAAAAAAAAAATTTGTGTATAAAATAAATTATACTCCGGATCCGTGCAAATCCAGTCACCATCTCCACCACGAAATCGGCTGCCCATTTGGAACTTTCTAAATATTCGGTCCTTGATTTGTTTTTGTCTGTACAAGTTGCGTATAAAAGTAAATTGAAATGTAATTTATTATCAATTATTTACACAAGCGAGGAAATCACCCTTAATACTGTAGACACAGACAGTGAAATAAAATTAGTTGGCCTAAAATCATCAAGAGGCGGCAAATATGCAGTAGTAATTGTATTCAGAAATGGTTATTGGTTGAGACGGAAAATATTATATCATTAACACTTTGGAAATCTAAAATCGAAGGCGCAGTATAAATAATATGTACTCTTGACTTTCACGTTGAAATCAGTCTTTTGTTTAGAATGTAACATATGCATAAAAAAATATATCACAATTTAAAAAATACGAGACTATAGGTGTGGTCAACCGCCCATTCACTACTTATAAATCGTATCCACTACAAGTAAAATCACTCTAGTCAATATTGTAGTAGTCTAAAAATAACTGTTACTAGCTTTCCAATAAACTAGCAAATCTTTCATTTTCATTTGCCCTTTTACTCGGTGCAACGCAGTATGTACCCACGTAATAATAAAACTACCTATAATATTATATTTCATCACTGAAGTCTCAACCTCCCTACCATCCAACACATATACGCAATCAGCGATCGATAAGACTTTTCTGCTCACAATCCGTGCATTTCATGGATTCTCATGGAAATCATGAAGTATATCCGCGTTGAGAATTGAGATTTTCAACTCAAGACAAATAAAGAGCATTAATCCTATGTAGTATGTATGTATTTACTTATAGGGTCAGCCCGGACGGGGAAAACTCAATGATGCTCAAATAATATAATTATATTATGCTTAAATGCTTACATACTAAACTGAAAAGGAATTTTATGTACAAAGTACAATCCCAAATGCTGAATATAACCATCTTGATAATAGCGATTTCTACCAGATAATTTGTTTCTGTTGTTTTTACGATTTTTAACAACACATACTTTTATTTCTGATCGGTGTTTGCCGCTATAAAATTCAACAGAGTTAGAAAAAGATTTGACGGTAAAAAAATTCCCGACTTTGATGCCGGAATTTAGCTAAATGTTCCAACATATCACGCGACACAAAATCACCCATCATTATTATCAGGACACTTATTTACGCAGGTACTGAGGTACTGCCATCGACGCAAGAGAGAGCAAGTCGTTACCGGGTCCGTCCTACCCGGTAACGGTATAATCTTGCGTCTATGGCAGTAGTGTAAAATGTAGTAGATTTGAAATTCATTAATTGTAAGACTACCAATAGCCAAATATTTAGTTAGCAATTGAAACCATTATAACTTAATTTGATGACATTCAAATAATACCATTCGTCAAGCCTACACCAATATTGATAGACCTTAGTATTGACGATGATATCGAAATGGATTAAAACTAGAATCGAGGCCTCGAGACTTGATTCAAGTCCTTACTTACTATTGACGATGATGTTGAAATCGAAGTTAAATGTGAACCTAGAACAATTGAATCCAGCCTCGCGGCTGGATTCAATAATTCTAGGTTTCCCAACAATAATTCACTAGTCGATGTATTACAACGTCCAACGATATTCGTCGAGCCTACACAATAAAACCTAAAGAGAAAGTGGAAAATGTGGAAGAAGTACTTTTACTTCATCATTTTCGTTTTACTCAATATCATCATCTTCGGTTTATTCAATTTTATCATCTTCACTTTTACTGCACTTCGAAATCTTCACTTTTACTCAATGTCATCATTTCCAGATTAATTCCTATAAATATGAAATAATCGGAATAATCTGAGTCGTTGTTGTACGGAAGCAACATATTCTCATCGAAACCCGAGTCCCAGTAGTGCAGTCCCAGTCAAATGAATTGTATTGAGTTGGCATCTAACATCATTATTCCCAGCGTCAGCATGCTGTCTCACTGAGACAGCATGTCTCAGATTTAGATTTTTTCTGAGAAAAAGAATACTAATTTACTTTAACAAATATTTATTTGATTTATAACTGAAATAATATTTTTGCATTTTATTTAAATAAATAGATTAGAATAGGTTTAGGTATTATAATTTATTTGATTAAACTCCCAATAACTCGGCCGGTCAACATTTTATTTGTGTGCATAACCAACATCTATAACCTCAATCAAGACTGAGCACTCTTTTTGAGCAACCCCTCAGTCTCATAAGAGAAATAGCCCGCCACCCGCAACTAAGTAACCCGAACCGCAAGCTAGGTAACCACCCACAATTGGCGGACGTGACCCGCCAC
>JAQFYB010000613.1:0-48205 GCA_034694085.1 Pogonognathellus longicornis
TCGGGTGGCGGGTTACTTCGCTCACCAATTACTTCGTTTATGAGATTGACGGGTGGCGGACTACTTCGTTGGCGGGTGCTCAGTCTTGATTGAGGTTAGAGTAGTACATTTTACCCAGTTTATTCTAATCTTACCCAGTTTATTTCAATCTTACCCAAATTATTCTAATTTCACCCAAATTATTCTAATTTCACCCAAATTATTCTAATTTCACCCAAATTATTCTAATTTATTATGGTTATCAAAGCCTACACAGGTGTGCATGTGCCACAACTTATTCTGAAGTACTACAATTGTAGTTTGATTGAAGTAACCCAAAGCCAAAAGTTTAACTGAAATACTACAACTGTAGTGAGCTCAGACCGAAACCCTGGATTAAGACTACAAATTTAGTCACACTATTAAAACATTGGAGACAAAATTATGCTTTAGATTTTGAATTTAAAAAAGTCAAATTTTGGTTTACAGATATAAAATAAGTGGTAAAAGGTAACTGGATCGTTTTGTGACAATTACAAAACATCCCAAGTTACCTGGTGAAAGGGGACATTGATTAATTTCAAAATAAAATCGAGAAACTACAAATGTAGTTATTTTAGTAAAGCGCGGGTTAATGTTTCTAAGGAATCACTTTTCAACTGGAGTACCTATGTAATAATGCCCCATCCGCATTATCAGTTTTGTATTCTCTCTGTATAAACAGTGTTTTTATAAATAATAATATGTAGTTCCATGACTTCACCTTGTGTCATATTATTACAATTTATCGATTTCAACTGCCGCTATGACATGATACAACTTAAAATAACATTAAAGGTAGAATGTAAATCAAGCATGAAATTATGCTGCCAAAATAGAGAGTAGAAATGAAAAGAACAAACGATTACGACAGATCTTGCGCTTCAGTAAAATACGATAGTTCAAGGCAACCCGAACCAACAATATAATCAACCTTTCCATTCACGATTTATTCTAATTGTAAACTGACATTTGCTTTTTGTTGTGTTATATTTTCATATGAGGCTTAAAATTGGTTGGTTCAATTTTTAAATCAGGCTTATATTAAGAAGATTAATGAAAGCCTGATTAATGTCCCACAAACGTCATTGTAATTAAAATCAGTTTAAAAAGCTTCTTTCCATCAAGTTTGTAGTTTTGTTTTTAAATTGTAACACAAATTGCTAATACGTACTGTATAATGATCCTTCGAAACAGAGACCTATAATACCAATTTTAATGAATCCATGGTTATAATCAAAAAGAATATAAAGATCTTACTGGATTTAGACATTCTTATTTCTTTGTTTACGAAGTAAATAAAGTGAAGTACCTATGGTTATCACAGCCAAAGCACTTTGCTGCCGCGCTTCCTTAGACGGAATAATTGAGGCATCTGTACGAAAACAATTCCGCCTTCCTATTCTTAATTTAATTGGATTTACAGGCATTGAATGTTTAGTGTATCTATTGATCGTTCAAATCGATTTATTACCTTTACTAAGGCTTAATTGGAGCTAAAAGGTGAGTCAATCCAACAGATACACGCTTTTCAAAAGCTTACTCACGGGTTACTTTAAATTCCTAAAATCTTCGTTTAATTCTCCTTGATACTCTTTACTCTTATTTGATACCCGTAATTCTTGTCATGAATAATATCCGTATATATGAAAAGGTAAACTTTAAATATCTAAAGGACTTCTTACATCTTAGACTTACCAACAAATTAAGCTTTAAAAAATGAAAGACAAATTGCTGAAGGCTAGGAACTATGAAGCCATGCTAAAGAACATGAAAGTATTTGTGTTGCATTAACAGAAAACTTGATAAAAATTAAATCTACATACGTAATATGTGTGTATCGAATAGAACCTTCTAAATGGTGTGTAGATTGAAATGATAATTTGGAGAGGCTGATGATGGTTTCATGTTAAACCCCTCAAAGGCGCGTAGTAATCAGCAATGACGGAAATTATCAGTTGCAGTAGAAGTAAATCATGTGGTCTGTGGTTTTTGCGAAAAGCATTGAAAAATAAGTGTGTAAGATATAGACTTACAGTAGAATATCATATTTCTCAACGCCAGAACCGTTTTGCTAGCGTAAACGAAAAGGAAAGTTGAGGGTGAAAGCCATTGAGAATTTTTAAAGCTGCGGGTACGGTGAAGTCTACATAGGGTAAATCGAATGCTAATAAAGTGTAAAAGCCGATGTGATGCCACTATTTTCTCACTCTTTCACTATGGCAGAATGTTCCAAAATATGTTTGTCACTAAAACTGAAGAAAAATAATTTTCTGTGCTTTAGTCAATTAAATGTAACATAAATAAACGAAGCACTCACAATGTCACAATCCAGTTAATCAGTATAAACTGTAAAAAATTATTTAAAAATGTCAGAAACGCACAGCTATAGTGAAAGAGCTGGAAACAGACCGCCTAAGTGACGTCACGTCGGTTTTTTATTTATTTTAGTATTCGGTTCACCCTAGCTAGACTTCACTCTAGCTGCGGCATGAAAGTGTAGATGATGTAGCTTAGCTGTACATACAAGTTAGTGGGTGTACGTATGTACGTTATTTAGAGGAGATGTGGTCCTGGTGCGGTTTGTGTTTGGAGAAATGCGTGGCATTTGGGAGGATATGCAGCATTCCTTCACATTCCTCTTATAACGTGACACATTGATGTAGTGCCTTTTAGTGGCACATGCTACTAGTACTAAAACATGGATGGAATGAAATGGAAAAATTGCAGGGCTGTATGAAGGGAAGCAAGTTGGCTTAGCTTTAGTTCTATCTGTACTGCTTTGCTTACTCCACAAACTGCACATAATATATTTATTTCAATTTCCATTCCTAGCCAGACGAACAAAAGATGGATGATCGATCTCAACAAGAACGCAATATATTATTTGCCTAGATACTTAAACTTCCTCTATGCTCAAACAGTTCAGTTTACTATTACAATCCTCTAATATGTTAATGCACTACACAATGCAGCTCCTTTGTGTTTCAAACACAAATCTATTACTTCAGTATGCAGTCATAATAGGGGCAAATGCTTTTCGTAGCCAACTCTCAAGGTCCCCTAAATCTTCTTTGGATACAATGTCTTTTTAAACAGTAGCAAACATGTTAGCTTTCTCACAAGGTTTTTCCTTGTCATTTTAATCATTTTAAATTAAAATATTGACACGAGCTAGTTCTAGTAATCACATTTTGCAAATAGTATGAGTAACAAAGAGAGACGCAGTTTTCTAAGAGTTAATTATTTATGTAATCGATTTTTTAATGTCGTATAGTGATGAATAATGAAAATAAAATAGAATCTATAAACTCTGAATGCAACGTTCAAGTGTAATGTACGATATATCAAAAATCTAATATATTTATTAGTATTCTAATATGTAGCCCATTAATTTTAGAATTTTTGCTTATTTCATAAGCGATTCATTCAAGCTGACGATATCATCCCGTTGGGTCTATGTATATCTATAACTACTTTTTGGAAGTAACAAGCGAAACACAAAGTTCATTTCATATCCACTCAATCAGTTTGCAATTTATTTACTACAAAATGAGACTTTGCTGACGATACCAGTTTCATTAATTTCTAGCGTAAAATATTAGCAAAATGTCAGTCAATATTTCACAGGTTGCCTCGAAATTATTTAGTAGGATGGAATGTTTTTGAGTACATAAATGGGACCCTGCTTTAACACTTGTTCATATACCTGTAGGCTACAAGTTGAGCTGACTTAACATTTTTCAATTTGGACTATTAGATTTAATTTAAACTGTAATTTCCCATTTGGTTTTCTACTGTGGGGCCTAGATGGGTTTTACCGTGCCCTTTACGATTCAGGTAATCTATGACGTAAATACATAGGGTCAAATTATATTAAGATTACGAATGTAAATAGATTTCTCCCTAAACTACCAACATTTGTGATTATTTTGGGTTGTTTATTTTCTCATCACATTTAATCTGATTTCCGTAGCGCCCACATCCTCACTTTGACGGACAATAATCCAATTCGCCTACCTAGAAGTAAAACATTGCGGACGAAAATGTTACCATTCCTTAGCTTAACGCCTCCACTCCTGTTTTGCTGGGATCAATTTCTCAATTCAAACTATTTTCGATTTCTCTACAGATGAACAGATTTGTTGCGCCATTTTGTTAATGGCTTCAGAACGTTAATGGCGTTTTGAAATACAATTTCCTCTGTAAATCGGTATGCAAAATGAGTCGTAGTAAGCATAATTAAGTCTATGGATAGGTAATGGGGTATTCTTCAGCAATTGAATTCGCAAACCAATACAACACCATTGATAAACATTTACAGACTCAAGCGGACAAAATGTAAAAACATTTACATAGGCGCAGGAAGTTCCTACGCCTACTAGGAACCTATTTACCAAAAATTATCTATGGAAAAGCAAGCAGCTTGTTTAGTAATACAAGCGCAAGTATCGGTTACTGAGTGTCCAATTTTTTGAGACTTGAAAATATCTTAGGTATGCAGACTTATGTAGACTCATGACAAATTCTTGGCATTTTCGATGGAAAGTAAGCGAAGCAACACTGCATTGAGGGGGTGACAAAAGATGCATTGCTCCTCCCGAAACACAGACACAAAATATTTGAGGGGGGTTTACAGCCTTACTTAACTATTTTTACCCCAAAATGGAATTTTTCATACGGCCATGAAGGAGCAAATTGTTTTAATTTTCACCAATATGGTATGTTTGTCACTCTAAATGGAAGAAGATTTAATTCGATAATTTAGATTGTATACAAGGGTAGCATTTTCATGAAAAAATAAATAAATAACATTGGTGTTGTTTGCTCCAAAATGCCGATTTATTGCACACGAGATTTTCACCGTACAAGTTATAGCAATTACACTACGTAATTGTAAAATCATTGGATGCTCTACACACACAACATAGAGAAGTACATTATTATGTGAATGTAAACTAATCTACAACTTATTTTGTGTTTCTGAAATATGTGTTAAATACACAAACATTAGTTGTACAAATATTATGTAGTGTAATTTTAATGATTTTTGACTTGTATACAGTACTGATGGAAAATCGTGTATTAGTGTGTGCATGCAGAGCTTCCAATTATTTTACAATTATGTAGTGTAATTTCTATGACTTGTATGCAGAACCGGTGAAAATCGTGTTTACAATAAATCGGAATTTTGGAGTATGCTTGATATCACACTGCTAACAATGTTATTTTTTATTTTTTCAATGAAAATGCAACGCATAGATACAATATAAATTATTGCATTAAATTTTCTTCCATATTGTTCTTCCACCTTGATGTTTGTTATACATTCCTGATATCTACTATATTTTATGCTCTAATGCGTCATTGAGGTGGAATGTTATTTCCTGACGTTTTCTGCATTGAGCCACAAGCAAAATTTCTTGTGAAATGAACTTGAATCTATTATTAACCCAAACTAATATGTAACACATATATAGGTGCATGGAAGTTTATTCCTGCAATTCGATGCATTAAGTTTTGATTATATACTAGGTGCTTTAGGGGTTTTGAATAGGAATTATTTCACACACAACGAGTGCCAGTGTGTAAGCGAATTACTTTCTCAATAATACTCAGCTACAGTCAAGCTACAGCTAAATAATATGAAGTAAAATCATAGGATCCGACCAACGCGATGAATTTATGCCTACCATTGTCCGTGTGTTCAAGTAGTTTTATGTAATTTCACATTTTTATGTTAAAATCTGACTAATGATTGTTGTATTCTTTGATGTCTATACTTTCTAGTGAATATTCAAGTATGACGGGAATGTAAATTAAAAATCTGTGTTTGTTTATGCAGTCCTTTTAGGTACGTCCTTAGTGAGAAGAATTTTATTTCGAAGAGCACTATCAACGTCAATGCATTTCCCCTTTAACTGTACTGAGCTGAAAGAAAGAAATGAAATGCATTGTATATATACTGTATATAGTAAGTTCACACAGACATGAACTACTTCATACGTGCAAGAATTGACTATTGACATTCTTCTTGCTCATATTGGCGGAAGTCATCGTGTGACAAGTATCCGAAAGGACTGTACAATATGAAGGAATGATGTGAGTGACTATAGAAGTACATTTAATATTATATCCCTGTTAGAGAGGTATGTAGCAGACAGCAATTAACTAAAATACTAAAGTCAATATTATTCGTCGGAATTGAGTGTAGGGTGACTGGAGTGTAGTCGACTACTACTACAAATCTGGAAACCCACTTTCACCTTTCTCTTTACCTTAACTATTACTCGTCTTTTGTGCCTAGTCAAGTCAAGTGCATGTGTATTCCGGTCATCCATCCATCCTTTCTCTCTCTCTCTCTCTATGTCTCTTTGTACAACTTTGCTTCACTTGGCCGTTTGTTTCGTATGCTTTTGTGTGAGGCAGAGTCACCCGGGTTTGTTTACCTTTCTGAAGAAGGAGGCCTTTAATGGAATCGAACTACGATTAACTAACTGCCGTACTGAGCTTACTACACCACTTACTATATAAGTCTCAGCAGTGGAAACATCAGTACACACATAATGTACACATTATACAGTATAGGTATATATAGACTGTGTATAGTGTAGCTGTAGTTGTATTCATCTCAATTGATGGTTTTCATTTAAAATGAAATGACTTACTAGTACGAGACATATTGAGAATAATTAATTGTTCGTAATTAACCACTTTAAGGGTTGTCTGACATCGACGAAGAATGAATATACGAACGCCAAAATGCATCATAATTATCATGAATTTTGTATAGGAATTAGCGTTTATTTATTTACACTACGCCTCACGGGTCAGTTTCCATTAGTATGTCGAACAAATACAACCTAGACATTCCAAATTTCTCATATCAGTTTTCTAAAAGCAAATTCATACTCGTTACTATTCCTTACAAGTCATGGAGAAACTGGCATACTATCATTTACTAAAACAGACAAGCACATCTATACAAATAAGAGGTAGTGCATGGGCAAGGCAGCGATCAGAACATTGCATTTTTCTTGGAAGCTATTTCTTTCAGTTTACATTATTCTGTAATAATATAGTGGTAGGATGGTGTGATGGAGTATTTTCTGTTGGTGCACTAAACTGAAAATACTGAAATGTAGTTGAAGTGAATTGCACTGAACCTGAAACATTGCATGGGGGAAAAGAAAAAGCTGTCTTTTGGCGACATGTTGGTAATCAGTTTTTGTATAGGTCTGAAGCTTGTGTTTTTAATCATTTATCAGGATTGACGCCCCTCATGCGAAGACTGTCAGCATAACAATTGGAATGCTAAGAAATTATAAATGAGGCGGATTGCGTGGAAACGATATATTTTATGGTGTTAAAAAGAAAAAGTCAATAAGGTCCGAGATGGTGTGCGTATAGTGCTGGAATATTAGAGTGGGAATTGTGAAGAGAATGGATGAAGAAAGTGTCTGAAAGCGGAACTGTGCACAGAAGAGAAATCACGTTAGTTTAGAAAAGTGCGAGTGGAGACCAACAACTCAACAAGGCAAGCCATTCAATAGATACGCCTGGTAAAAATAGCTGAGATGTTCCGTGATTGATTAGATTAGAGAATTCCTTGGGTACAATTGTGTCGAGTTGGCGAGGATTGATTTTATAAAGGTATGAATGCAGGGAGAGAGCAGGGCAACTCATTTGTGAGCGTCAAGCTAAAGTTACTCTCTTTACTTTGTACATCATACAAGTGCAGAGTGGAGACACTGAGACATTTGATTGCTAATGCCCCGAGGTATCCACACAAAATCTTTGAATTGGCTACACGTCAGTATACCTATGTAATATTACATTGTGCACCACAACCACCAAACCAACTGTATCGACTTGGCCACACAAAGTACACATACACATACGTACGTTTATTATAAGACTTGAATTACTCACCCACTAAGCCACCAATAATGTGTGTGGGCATTGCCAGTATTTCCGCTATACTTTCTGCACTCACATAAAAGCCACAGCCACCATTACGCTTCAAAAATCACAGCCAACTTGGAAATCCAAGAAATTGGATATGCAGGAGATGGTTAATGCACTAGTTATACATTATACAGCAACAACGATTGAAACATACAAGGAAAACTCAAAAGTGCTATGAAATTACTACGAGAGAAGAGTCTTCTTCGTTTTCAAGATATTTCGACATGTGGATATTTTTTTCAAAGTAAATCTCTGCAGGAGGAATCTTCGTGAAAAATCAACTAATCGTAAGTGGTGGACCCATTACTTGTTTCTAATATTATATACAGTACGTTTTTTATAAGGTGATCTATGGGATTGAGTAGGAGTATGAGGATTGTGATATTTTATAACATGTTTTTGGGGTAGAATCCTTGACAACGGGTACTTTATAAGTTGTTTTGCATGCGATAGGTTATTTATCTCATACTCACTGTTGTAAGTTTATAACACATTGAAAACAAACTAACTTATAAAGTACCCGTTGTCAAGTGTTCTACTCCATAAATGTGTCACACAAGTGTCAATGTTTACCTATTCCCATAGAACGCCAAATAAAAAACGTACTGTATATGTTCGTATAGGTATATTTGTTGCCATTGCACGCACAAATTAAATAAAACAATATGCTGACACTTAGTTCAATCAAATAATATATTTTCAATACCAAAATTTCTTTAGAAATCGTAGTAACTTCGACCTACGTTGTATCTCCTATTCTCCTTACTGTAACTCTATACGTTGATGAGGAAATCATTTGAAATCGTATGACTGAATATACCTTCTCTTTTTCTCTTTAGTATTATTTTTAATATAAGAAGGGCACTTCTTTCAGCTCTACTGTATAATTTCCTCTTCCAGTTTTGAATTACCTTTACTGGCAGAATTTCAACTTGTGATGTATACAAATATCTACGTTTGTACAATAAATATTTAATGCATGTAAAGGATAGTGCTTTTTCACGATAACATTCACGATGTTTTTTCCTTCTAAATTTATTTCCAACCAAGCGAGCATGTAGTGACTTGAAAGAATAAGAGGACCTGTGCCAAGCCTCTTTTACATTTACTAGTGATCCGGAATTCATTAATTCAATATCTTCAATGCATTCAAAATTTTTATTAGGTCTACCACATTTTAAGTCTGTAATAGCAGGACTGGGGACAATAATAGTACCAATGAATTCATAAAAAATTGAGTCAAGACCCCAGTTTTCGTTTTAACTAAACGAATGAATTATAATTTAATTGATTTTATTTTATTTTTAACTAAAAGGGTTAAGAAATAACCATGTTTAATTATACATATAAATTCCAAGTATTACTTATAAATAAATTATCTAGATATTTACACAAATGTAGAATACCTATCTGGATATCCAAAGTGCTTGTAATCGCATATTATGCTTGAAATGTACTTAGATACTAATATTTTGTGTTTGGGATGAAAATAAAAAAGGTACCTATTCGTTTTCTTTCAATATAGCATCTGTGATATACGGGAACGTAAATAAATATTTTCAAAGGGAATAAATAATAGTACGTCATACATAATTATGATTGAATAATGATGGGATTGAAGTGCCGTTTACATGGAAATGCGATTACACAAAACACATTGCTTATGTTAGATTTTGGATCTCGGTTCTTTAGTACGATGATGATTCTTAAGTTATCTCTCTTGGTTTTGGTTGAACATCCATTTTAAAAACTCATAGAAAGACTGTCGAGTAGGAAATGACGAGGAATTTCTGAGAATGCTTGGATGGTTTACAACTTAGTTAGTTAGTGTGTGCAGGCACACTTTTACGTGGGGAACCACACAAGACATGATGATATTCAAGTGGCATTATACACGAAAAACATCCACTTATCTCCGTAGAGATTTGAAAATCTTTTTCTGAAAGCATGCTCTTAAAACCTCTTCGATTAAGCTGCGTCCCTTTCTTAAGAGTATTATGTTCCTATGGAAGAAATATAAGAAGAAATCCGGGAAAATCCAACTGGCATATCCCGAAATGTAATACATGTAGCAATTACGTCATGTCACACCACGCTTACACCAACATCCAAAGTTATATTCAAAGCCAAAGCCTCAATAAAATTCGTTTGCAATTATGTGTCTCTTTTGATTTGATATGTGCAGAAATTTATGATTCGATTTTGGTTCATTTTTGTGGAAAGGATGATGCGACTCTGTTGGGATAGAGTCGTGCAGTATAACAATAATGTGTAGCTGGAGCATCACACATAGCCCACTCACTTCCCACAGTCCTCATGTCACAGTCAGCAAAATAATATCCTTTCAAAAAACAAGCTCTAAAATGAAATGAGTAATGTCCACATTCTGCCCGGGCCGACGTCGCATATCATCCCGATACAAGCTTCTTTATTCAGTGAATTTAGAAAGCACAACAGGGAGGTCGTATGTGTATCCATGTAGTATTTATTTACGTTGTCCCGAGCCGAAAGCAAGACTCGTGTGTAGCAGACTATCGTCGTTTGTATTTCTAGTGGCTCTGTCTCTTTTCATTCATTTCCAATACGGAAACAACAATTCAGTAAATACTCTTCCGCTTTATGGACGTACTTACTGTCTACTGTTATTTATAAGAGTAGCAATTCCATTAGCAGTCGTGCAGTGTAAGGAATCATATCCATATAGAAAGAGCAGCACTCTCCAAGAATACTAACGGGCTTTCATTCCCTACACTTAGACTCTACGACTCTACAACCACCACCACCACCACTGCATCTTACAATCTGAATCCCAACATCTATCCGTTACTACCACACATTTTTTACCTACATATACATCCTACACCCAACTACATAGGCACAACATCACATGTACGCTTCACTGCATCCGAATACATAATTTACTTGAAAATGAAGTGTGAGCCAACCAGGAGGCAGGACGGAACAGGAGAGCAAAAGAATAATAAGACTCAGCTCTCCTAACTTATACTATTTGCTTTACTTCAATTCTTGCACTTGTACTTGTACTCCACAACTGCAATATTATTATTCCTATCTCCATATGTATACAAAATATGCACTATGTACATACAGTGCATATATGTAGCATACACATACAAAGATAATAAGATTATAGAATGCATTAGAGTAGAAGTCCTACTAGTAGCAGTACCTTGGAGCTACTAGTTGGTTATGTAAACATGGATGTGATTTTGTGTTCATATGATATTCTTGAAACACCCTGTCTGGGCTATCTCAGCTCTAAATCCCTTTTCAAAGCACACTTACATAACTCACATTATACATGGACAATATACATACAGTCGCACAAAATAAAATATGTGTTTGTGAAAGTATGTCATATTTATTTCCAAGATTTCCAACTCATTCGCTATAAAATGATTGGGCGAAATGGGAATATGAATGGTGTAGTGCAGTGTGTTTGCACATATTGTCACAGCACTCTTTATGAGCATTTGTATAGGATGAGTATGCACTACTTTATTCTCCGATTGCAATTCGATTCAGCTTCCATTTGAGTAGAACTGATGGGAATTACATAAAAATTACGTTTTACTACTTTCTTGACATTGAACTGGAATAAGCCTGGGCTGTGTGTCTTGTTTTATGTATCTCTATTTCTGTATTTATTCAATGATTACGCCATCATCTAATATGAATGAAAGCAAGCACACAATAAACCAAGTATAAAAACCTATTTCATCTCTTCATTCAGATGCTGCTACGATGTGTAGGATGTGAAAACAGAATTGAGTCAGTCACTCACTAAGTCGCTAGTTGGTTTTGAAGCCCATGCTTCTTTTTTTTTCTCTCTCTCTCTCTCACTCGATCTCCTGTGTGTTTCATATCTGATAGCATTGAAGAGAGAATATCGGTATTCATTTCATCCTCGGTTTTTGGTGGATGTATTTCTCTGAATTTCTCCACATACTCTAATACATATAACATAGTTACATACTAGACTCCTTTCTAAAGCATCGTGCACACTGCACAGTATAGAGAATTTTAAAGCTGCAGTTATTTATGTGGTGCGGAATGGAAGTGAGTTAAGAAACACCATGCACACTCACACAAGTCATTGGCTATGTAGTGTATAATATACAAATTCAAATTTATGTCGTTAATGTTAATGTTGGAGAGCGGGGAGCTGATGTGGTAGTGTTTGGAGTATGTACATACATGTAAATCAAGCAATTTCTGTGTTATTAATTATCTAATGTAAATATATGAATTGTATAATAAAGCATAAAACACAAGGGTGCTGTTCTTTAGCCAGAGAAGTTTTAGCTGACATGATGAGACGTAGCGGCATGAAGAAGACATGCTGTCAAATAGCACACAGAATATACATCGGCTTTAAAGCAATGTGTACTATGTACACATCTATCAACACACAACTGACTGAATGTGTGAGCAGTTCACATACACTAGATGTATATATGCACTATCACTAATGTAACTTGTATTAACATACATACATAGTCGTAGTAGTAGTATTACTCGTAGTACCTAGTTGTAATTTCAAAGAAAGAGTTGGCAGAATTAGTATTTTACACTACTCTGCACCGCACACAGTTTACACACAAGGACTTACAAAGAGAAACAGGCAGAAAGAGAGAAAGAGACTAGAAATTCAACAGTGCATCCAATCCAGCAAGTTGAGTTTTGATAGAACTGAGTGAGTGAGCTGACTTTCCTCGGAGGCTCCTATGTTCTATGGATGACTTGCATGGTGCACAGTGCAGGTTTGGTGTTGCTCTCATTGCTCCTTGTGCTTTTGTTTCATGCTCTTCTTCGTTTTCAGTTTTCGTGCCCGCTTCTTCCTTTATTCCTCCACTTCTTCTCCTACTCTTTCCCATATGCACTAACCCCAAACTAAAGTAACACACTAAATATAATCATGGGCAACTTGGTTCCATTTGGTTTGGTTGACCTGGCTCCTGGGTTTTGCTTCCTTTGCTCTGCTTCAGTCAGCTACACAGCACTTCTAATGTCAGCCAAGCCAAGCCAGGCTCTCTCACACACACACACACACAAATACTTTTTCCTTCGTCCTTCTCTCTCTCTCTCTGTACTTTCCTTGCCCGCTAGCTAGTCATCTCTTTTAGCCTGGCTCACTGGCATTGGCACGCTGGCACTGCAAAAGTAGTTTCACTCCAACGCTCGATTCATTCTCATCTCAGCTCTTGCACGGCACACACCATAACAACACATCTGTCCTACCAAATCTCACAAATTCACCATTCTAATTGTATTATTTCAGGTGTCCTACTACACCGGGCACGCTAACAGTCTTCCTCATCTTCTTCACCGCTTTCCGTATACATTTCATCATAAAACATAAAGTTTTTGCTGCACTCAAATCTGCTCCACTACAACAACTGCTGCAAAACACAAGTACCTTTCTAATAGTATCTCTACGGCTACTACCACCATTCTGCACTAACTACGCCAGTTATTTCCAGTACCACCACTGCATTTCTTTACAACTACGGTGCTACTAACACGGCTGCTACTTACAGTACAGCACTTCAAATACAAATACATCTACCAATCACCCGTCTTCTTTTTCCTTATAAACTTTTCCGCATTTTTCTCTTTCCATAAATAAACTTAGTTAGGACTAGGAGACATGCTCGGGTCTTTGTCTTAGTTAATTTCTGTTTCTTTGCAATAATGTCTTTGTAAGACACACTGCCGCAAACGTGGTGTGGCTTTTTGGGTTGTGTGGGAATTGTGTGGAGAAATAAGAAATCTCTTTAGCTTTTTACGGGCACAAGCTCTCTGAGTAAGAAGTAATATCAATATTTTACTAGTATTATTGTTATTGTTATGATTATCGTTACGCATTCGTATGGAGATATACTTCAACCTTTTTCATGTTGATCGTTCTTAAACTACTGACCTAAAGCTGTAGTCAGAATCAGATAAAAAGTATAAATACACTTCAAGAAACAGAACACTTGTATAATATTTTATAACACTCGTTCCTTCGTGGCTCTTCTGTATAATAGCAGTACAATATCAGAGTTCCTGTTATCTGTTTTTCACAAAAACTCGTGTGCGGTGCAAACAGTTTCTTGCGAACACTACGATAGTCGTCGAGAGACGAGACGAGTACAATTTGGTTGGTTCCTTGCATTACACACACTCTTTGACATTGAATTGTACATCTGTTCTCTTTGTTTATCAATTTGTATCTTTGTAGGTTGTATGTATGTACATAATAAGAGTAGTTGTGGGAGTAAAGTATAGGAGACTGTAGATAACGCAGTAACACTACGGAACAGATCAGATAAGAAAAACTATATACGATTTGGTGCCACTTGACAATAAATGCATGGAATACTCAACAGAGTTATGTGTGTGTAAACAACGTTGAAACATTTACTACACAGAACCATTTGTTTTGGAATTTTTTGGCAATGAAGTGAATGCATGTGTATGTGAGAACAGAAGCGACTTTGAAAATTACACGGACTACACTATAAAACATAAATCCCGAATTAACTCCGACAAATTTTCTCACTTTCCCCCCAATTGACTTTCCATTTGGAAAACCTGCTTCCGTCACGTTCGACAACTTGAAAGAGAAAGAACGAGTCGAGTACCAAAACAACATCAACTCTTTTCTCATGGTAAGCATTTTCTTTCATTGATCTACTAGTGCTAATCCAATACAGACATATTTATACTGGCTTCCTGCAAAGGGAAGGCAATCAAAATAATAACGGCTATGTTCCTCCTAATTTTATATTGCGTTCCAACTTTTCCACCGTTTAGTCACACTTCGCACTTCCAATCTTGGAAAAGTAGGAAAACTGTACAAGAGTTCAGCCCAACTCTTCACTATCTCTATTATCTATCCCAGGAAAAATAAATTAGAAAATGTGCAAAGCTTGACAAAGTATGTAATAATATTATTTCTCCTGGTAGTAGGTAAGCTAAGGTGCATAGGTATAGCTACCTTTTACTTATTGTTCGTATACAGTGCATTGAAGGAGAAAATGCGGACTTTGAAGGAAGGAAAGTTAAATGTTGGAAAAGGATTTGTATATTGCATAGAAGAAGGATGGAGAATAATAATAGTAGTTTGGTGGGATATAAATGCAAAAGCTTTGTAAGCAAAGGTACAAAGTACAAACTGACGTCTAATTTAATTAAACTGTGACATCTGGATGAAAGAACAAAAACAGTCGTGCATGTTTATTTCTACAGTAGGTAATACATTTCATTTTCTTCAAAAGCACTATTTTATTAATAATGCTTTTATCTGGCAGAGGCTTCACGTAAAATATGAAAATAATTGAAATTCAGCCACCGTATATTGTACTTGTACTGTAATGTACACAAACAAGCTGGAATGGAGGAGAGAAGCACATGTTGCTGAAGTGTAATAATCAGTAGTCTATGACAGTTTTAAGAAAAAGAATAAGTCCCGGTTCATGAATTATGCTCCACAAGTGTACACTACAGCTCAATGCATTTACGACAATATAATTATGTGTTGTCACGACACGAATCGTCAAAAAAGAATCAAGTTGACGTTTCGTCCCGGAACTACATACCAATGGGAGTTCAACCTTGGCAAAACATTGACATGTAGAATATTAGACACCAAGTCCGTTGAGGGGGTATGGTGAGTGTGGAGTGTACGGTGTACAAGTGCAGGTAGAAAATGCAATTCCACATGTTTCATGTCCACATTAATATTCCTATACTCAGAAGCTTATCGATTGTCACTTTCATGTTTACCCCTTTGAACTTTCATCACATCATTATCATTGCGCTATGCTATTTAATATAACCTTTCGTTGACTTTTCTACTTAGCAATTTAGCGGCAATGCAGTAGAGCACAAACAAATTCACGTATTATATTGCTCCGTTCCGGAAAGCGCTCCGCCGTGATATTATAAGTTGAACGCAGTCTCGGCGAGAAACTACAAGAGAAAACAACAAAGAATGCGAGAGTCCAATTTGGTCTGATGTGAAGGAGCTCAAATATTTTATACATTTCGGCTTCACTGTGTTTTCATTTAGAGAGGGGAAATGTAATACACACGCTTCAATACTCTCACTACACTCACTGTCTCTGTCTCACTCTCACTTACTCCACAACTACAGCCAAGAAATAATCATAAAACCGATTCTCTCTCTCAAATCACTCTAGGGTTGCATCCTCTTCCTATCTTCTTCCCAGAGAGCCTCTCCAATAGCCATTCTCCAGCTCCACTAAAATCCAGTGAATTTCAACTGTCGCTAAACCCATTGCCACTACCACACAGATACAAGTACTACAGCTCCTACTGTTTACTAGGGGTTGATCGTCCGTCCGTCACGAAAAGACCTGCTTTCCTCCACCATGTTCGCCTTGTTCTTTGTTGGCGGATGTCTGTAAAGCCAGGCTCATTACAACATTAGGCCATTATAACAGCAGTCTAAAACACAGATGTAATGATCGTGGTTATAATAACTGTAATTCAATTTAGTGCAGTTCAACTGAAATATTCAACGAATACAACCTCTGGCTTGCATGCGTTACATTCAAATGATAGTCGTGCTACGAGAAACAACTCCTCGGTCTTTCTCTCCCACTTTCTTTGAATATGTATGTCTAAATGCACAGGTTTTAACTTTAACTACTTCCATCCTACAGCCTACCTCCAGCTTTTCTATGGCCAGAGAAACAGAGAGAGATACAATGCGGACATGTAAATAGCTACACATTGACTTTCATTCAATTCAGACTGCCAGGCTGGTTTAGTTGGTTTACACACAAAGCGGGAACCCGTAGATGGAAATTGGAAATATAACTCTGTGTGTAGGACATGGTGAATTGTGCTATTAATTCCACAACAGGATTAGAGTTAGCAATGTAAAACCATTTATGGTGTGATGTTTCATGGAAACGACGCTCATGTCAATAGGCTAACATAACATGCAAAGAGTATATTGAATTGTACAATGTGGCAAATCTTTGGTGTTTTAGGTGTGTATGGATTTATATGATTATAGTTGTAGAAATACACATTCATATATAGAGGGAGAAATGAAGTGGAAAATACAGACGTGGTGGTGTTGGTGGTATTGATGGTGTGTGGCTATAGCTTTCCGGCATTTGCATTAGCACAGCTTGAAATTCCTCCCATTTCTTTTCTTGACTGGATTCGGAGTGGTGTTTGTTGGACGTTGTTGGTTGTGCATTCCTTGCGAATATATATAAGGCCTTAGTTGCTACGAGTAATAGCAGACGATTTCATAACTTACTTAGACATGCACATGCATTGGAAAGGCATTCACGGAATGAATGTGTGGAATAAGTGAATGTTGCTAGGAACCTACTTATGTCAAAGTTGTATGAAAACCGGGTAGCTATTTCAACTGGGGAACATTGTTAGTGTTAAAACTACAAGGAGAATTTAGGAGCAGAGCATTTCTCATTCTTGTAGCTTGTTGGGGTGAAGGCGTCGGGCTCGTGTATAGAAATGTTACTTTGGTGTCTTCTGGTTGACTTCTCCGCATTCGATTTAAACATTTCCAAAAATTCCTTTATCACAAAGAAAAAAGTTTTAACTGGACAGTTGAGTTTGTGTTTAGTATTCGACAACTGTCTTTCTCATGCCAGCCTAGACTTGTGGATGGTTTGAGTAGCAAGTCAAGTCAAGTGGCAAACATAGTTAGGAAAAAGTGGGGCAATATCCAGCAAGTACTGCGTGGAAGGCAATGTCTTGTCTTTTACACAACTGGAGTTCAGTAGCTAAGTAGCTATGTGTTTATGTGGAGTCTTTCTTTGTAGGAAGAGTGTTGCTATGTTCATCTATCATGTCGCTCTGTGCACGTAGTTGCAAAACATGGCAAGAAGAATGCAGTGTATTTTATTTTATTATTTGTCGCCATTTCTTTTGATGGTGAGGCGTCAAAATGTGCTCTAAAAGCAAGATGAACGCGTGCCCAAGTGTTATACCTTCACCTTTGATTTCTCTAAGAATTCGACAGCAGAACAACCTCACAAGCTTTGATTCGGTTTGTTACTGCTATATAAAATATATATATGTACACTCATATATGCAAGTAATGTAATATGAAACACGGAATTCCAGTCTGTGTCAGTAGTCTTGTGTTTGTGAGCCCCAGGCGGGAAAACATATCAAGTATTATTAGTATCTTTGTCATACAAGAACACTATAGACAACTGAATAAAGAAATAGGAAAGCAAAGGAGAAAAGTCCTTGCTGATACGCTCCAACCAACTGAACCAACCAAGTGCACGTAGTACGTGTACAACATGAAATAAAAGTAAATACAGCTCCAACAATGACAGTTACATATTTGGGATATTTACATATGACACAACACTCTGTACTCTTCGTGCATGTGCACATCAAAATGATTTCACTCTTTCGTTTTGTTTCTTTCCTGCTGAAGTTATGGACTCAAGGAAAAAAGTTTTTATGAAGAGTAGCTTGTTGGTAGCTACTAGCTAGCTGAGCATTTTTATTTTTCGTGTGCTCAAACTACACAACCAACACAGAACACACAAAACTACCTTTGAAAATGTATCTAGGTAGTTGCATGTGAAAAATAGTAAATTTTCGCCCAAAACTACATTTATTTAAATCATTCAGCACTTTGGTTGCTATTCAAGTCTAGCAGTTAGAATGAGATACTTTCACTTACTTACACCCCATAACTTTTCACAGCCTTTCAAACTAAACTTGTTTGGAAATAGTGTCCTCTCGTCCTCTTAGTCAACAACGCAACAACGAATCGGCTTATCGTTTCCTAACATACATTAATACTAACGGAAAAAGAATGACGCCCTCACTCACTAACAACTTTCAATCCTCACATAATATAAATAGTTCAGACTCCCTCAGCAATGCACACCAACTCATTTCACTCTCACCAAAAAGAGTTCCACAATACAAACGCAACTTTGCAGGCACACTCCTGTAACTGCTTGAAAGGTGTACAATAAGTTTATCTCTCAAAACACAATGAATTTGCCGTGTAGTGATCAACTGACTTGACTAAGACTTGACTTGCTTTCCATAATGCTCCATATACAAATAGACAGACATACACCGCTTTCTAAACTGAATACCCCAAAGCTACTCTCAGCTTGTTGGACAGAAATCTATCTCCAACGTGTCTGCAGTTTCCCCGTATTGTGAGTTGTGCACTTGACAAGTAAGTCTCGCCTAAAGACCCATTAACATTATTAATTCTACTCACAAACTAAGCTTTTTTGATCTGATGTTCTTCTTCAAAGATATTTGGTTTCAATCAATTGCCCAGGCACTTTTCTACCACACAGACTACAAGAGTTTAACTAAATCCGCACATTCTCAACAAATATATTCCCATTTTACATTTTATGCATCCGACTCCCTTTCCCTATTTATTTAACAATACCTAGTCTGCCATTCTCACTACTTGTGTTTGTACTTTAATTACATATCCAATTCCTTTGATATTCAGATTTCCCCTCACAACAGAAAACAGTAACAAATCCCTCTCTCTCTTTCTCTTTACACCGTACGTAACGTAAATGGCCAAATTAAAAACTCGGATTTCTTTTTCATTTAATTCATCATATTATTATTTGTTACTTGCGCGTATAAATATACGACACTTGATTACTTCACATATTATGTATAAGTATGTATGTCGTAAATTATATGTTTATGTATACTCACAATCAGTGTCCTTGAAAGAAAGTTTCAAATATTTAATGAAATTGTTTTTTCAATCGGAACGCCCACCATACATTTTAAGCTCCTAGTGGTATTTAAAACTAGAAGCAACCAGCCATTAAATTGCAGATTAGTTTATTAAAATATTTGAATCATGCTTCTATCACATGAACTAAAAACAACCAGTGAAATGTAAACTGTACACTCGCTGACACAGTTCAAAACTAGTGTGGTTGTTAAGCGTCAGGCTTAAAAACGCACGCACACATACAGGATTTACAGCCCTATTTCCTATTTGATCAGATTGTTTTATTTCCAACAGTCTACTGTTTGCGGTCTACTGCAATCCTCGCTTTCATTTAATACAAATTACTAGCATTTACATAAAGGATTTATTGCTACATCCTAGCATCATTACGTGAACCGATAGTATTTAAATGTACACCGTAGGTAATACTAATATTAAAGGTGGGTAACAAACAATTATTGGACCCTGGATTCTGGACGTACCAGTATGTTGTAACCTCTAAGTTGTAAGCCCATGTTAAGTCATACTTTAAATAAATGAATACTATGGAAATATGTATAAGCTTTTGCTACTTTTGTCAACGACCTTACCTTACAAGGCTGTATTTAGGACGGGGCAAAGGGGGCAATTGCCCCCTCCGAAATTGGAAAAAATTAGGTTATTTTACCAAAAAATCGCAAATTTTTTCGCACTACGCGCGAATTTGATGCATTTTAGTTTGATTTCGACTTAAAATAGCTCCAATTTTTGGCGCTACGCGCTATAGCAAACAATATTGTGCGCCATGTTAGTATTTTGCCCCTCCCGAAAGGGAATCCTAAATACAACCTTGCGTTACCTAAACGATACTTTTCCTTTGGTTCATTTTTAGCTAACTATGCGTGAAAGTATTTGGAAATATAAAGGAGCAGTCACTTAAATGTAAATACGAATTTCCATAAATGTTATTTAATCTTCTGAATTGTTTCATGGTTCAAAAAACTTCAAACTTACGTAATTACTACGACGTTTATATTATAGTAGTTTTCCTTTCATAAGCTCAAACACTTCAATGTGACTTCAATCAATGCACTTGCTAACGAGTTAAATTTAAATAGCCATGCTCTATCTCTCTCTCTCTTTCTGTGTTCGCTTATAACCAGTTATTTGCTTTTATTAACCGACATAGAGTGCTTCTACTGGAGTACATACTTAAAAGTAGTGCCGATTTTGAACTTTTTCTACGTCTGAAAACATTTGAATTGCTTTGAATTAGAGTGCTCATTATGTGACGTCTTTCGGAGACAGGAAGACACAGTAAATAGGAAAGCGGATACTACTGCATGTTTTAACGATTGGCTGAAAACTCTCATTAGCTACCCGAATTGTTTGGGTGTCGTCTTCAAGTTCTTTTTAATGACCTATTAAGATCATTATTCAAATTGTTAGATTTGTTCTAAAAATGATTTATCCGGCTACACATATATTACATATTATATTGTGTATCTTCTGTAAATGTTTGTCTGTGCGGTAATGAAAGCCAATTTCGTATTTCTCATATTTAAAGTTATTGGTACACTTATTTCAAATTCTAAAACTCAAATATTACGTTAAGATCTATTGGGGGGGGGGGGGGTCAATCGGTCAATTCCTTCGTGACCTCTGACATTGTTACCATGCAATCTCAGTAAGAAAATGTAATTACATAATGGCTAGGAGAACTATTCTTATTGCTCAAAATACCTTTTAATGACATACTTTTTTACATTAGTATGATGAAATATTTCTATTAGAAAAATTTATTTTAATTATACTGTCATATTGAAGTTTTACTATATTCAATCTAAATTGGTCAATTTGATAGAAAAGCATTAATTTCCCTCGTTATAGTGTTACTCGGTAAATAGAAAAAAACGATGTTTTCTTATGGCCTTTTACAATGGGTTATTTTTACTTTAAATGTCAACAAACACTTTCTGCTTAAATAGGTTTTCTTTATTTCGTCATGATTACTCAAGTAATAATGCAATTACATGGTTTCAGACGTCAGATATCAAGTTTCTTATCCTTTGGACTATCTCATTGTCTACGTGAAACCAATTTGTAGCCTAAGTATAGATGTTTGTTGTGTAATATTAATCGCGTCTGTCTTTTATAGCTAAAGGTCTCATAAGTAATAATGATTTTCATGGTAAGATGATCTAAAGAAACCACGTAGGTAGTAAATTGGGTATATTTATTTTCTGTCTGGAAAAAATTGTCTGGAAAAATTAGCTCCGATCTTCGCAGTTTCTGAGTTTAAATGTAATATAATATTCCTGGCTAGGAACATTTAGATTATTGGGAGAAAGCAGATATTCCACAACATCTATCAAAATAGGTCCAATCATAATTCTCATTGTGTATATTCAAATACTTACCAATTTGCTATTACACTAATTGGAAAGCATATAATGTTTTCTGTGAATAATCATATTGCAACCTGATTTCACATCTGCAGAAATGCGATATTCCTATCGACTTACCCTTAGCCTTTCATTAACGAATATTTCTGGTTTCTATTATTTCATGCCATTTTGGAGCAAAGAATACTAAACATAATTATTTTTAGTATTTATGTATAGTATACATAAATATGTTTGATATGTATACATTGTATACATATCAAATTATTAACGCACTTTAGTTTCTTAGCTGCTGAATGCTGCGGTAAGTGTTGTTATTTCAGTCGAAATATTATTGTTATTGTGTAAGAATGGCCCGGGGATGCAAAGAAAGCTAGTGTAGTGTAGGTAAGTCTTTTCTCTGTAAAATAAACCAGTGTAACGACACTAAGGAAACATCGTAAGAAAAAACGAAAAGTTAAAAATAAGAACAGTAAGATTATTAGAAAATTGTTACACAGTTGATCCAAAATTAATAGACATCTAAAATAGCAAATCCCTTGTTAAAGAAAATGTAATGTTTTTGGGGGAAAAAACCTTAGCAAAATTAATGTTTTTAATTGTTTTTAAGTTGCTCTCCACCTAACCTTTCATAATCTCTGGGTGTTTATTACTTTTGAGTCAACAGTTAAATCAAATTTTTGGCGGTGCTTTATTGTTCCAGTTGATAGATTCGGGGCCAATCTAAAGCAGTGCCATTGACTGCTTTAGATTGACCACTATAGTGGCAATATGCCACGACTGGCATATTGATACAATGTCATGTAAAAGGTCATGAAGGAGTTGACCGATTGACTCATTTTGGAACTTATCCTTTTCTTTGCCCATAAAGTACACGAACCAAGTTTGAAAGAAGTTTGAAGAAAAATAAACAGATATAGGATAGATAAATAGATTGTCGTATAGACAGACAGAACGTTTCTATAAAACATCTTACAATATTTAATAATGTACCTATTGAATAAAACTGCTGATGGCGAAAGTATGAAAACGATGAGAAGAAGGAACGTAATAAAATAATTAATGTATTGCGAGACGTTCATTTTAGTCTGAGTGTAAAGCATACTGATGAATATCACATTGCCAAACAATGTTATTATGCGTGGTAATTTTAGTTAATTGCTTTGCACATAAATAAAAGTATTATTTTACACAACTCAGACGAGTAATTCTAGATTATTAAGTCTCATCATTATGTTGTTGTTGTTATCACAGCATTTATTGTTAGTAGTAATTATTATAAACCTGTAGTATGAATGTTTTTCATTTTCACTCTGTAAAATATAACAGTTTTATGCTTTCATTTTAGTAGAATCTAAAAGAGGCAACGTACACAAACTTGCAAATGGAAAGATACAGTCATACGTAGTATTTATTTATGCAAATCTTATTAGTGCTAATAGGCAGAGATTCTCCACCGAATTACGAATGGGTTAACGAGGCGATACGATAAGCAGTAATGAATTGAACGACCAATCCTCTATATGTTCCGCATGGACTATATTGTAGCCTACCTGCATTTACATTGTTAATTAAGGGTATTTATTACTATTTTGTGTACTCAGGTTATTTAGACAGATGCGTGTTGCAGATTTGGGAAACTGGTGACTCATTTAATGCTAGATATTCAGTGGTAGCAATGAATAATTCAATTAAAATTTTAATTATTCTTGCAGGATTTCATAGTGAGTTATAATTGCACCAACAAGGTTTCTCCGGGCATCGTACAAATATGCAGTTCGTTGATACCTTCAATTGAAATGCAAAATGAAATTGTTCAGACAAACTTTTTACATGGTAGCAACATATTTTCTTTTTTGAATAGTGCAAGTGATTATACAGCGCAAATGTTTTAGCATCTACTAATAGTGGATTCAATTCATTACAAATAACTGGAAATTCTATGTGAGGGACAAATTTAATGTGTATTGAGTATAAATATAATGCATATTGTTTTTTGCATTTTTTGACACTCTAACATTTGTAAATACTCACAAACCATAGGTTAGGCGGTTGGAGTAAGAAATAATAATATTGTAGCATTAAATGCGTTAAACTGAATGAAGTTCACAGAGTTTAGATTCATTCGAATTGAGTCAGTATAGCCTAAGTCATAACAAGCTTGTAAGATTATAAGCAAGCATTGCATTTTAAAAGTTGAGATGGTGTGCAAATACTAGGATTGAAATATTTGTTTGCGTTGGCCTATTTTTACTTGTTTACATTCACTAAAATAACTTAGTGCATTATTTAGATATTTGTCTCTATTATAAGATTCAAATTGATTGTACAGCTTGAGCAAATAAATATTTTCGGAATGTCACTCAAGTTGTTGAACATTTTTCAACTATTAGTTTCTGTAGTTGAAACATGAAAACTTTAAATCCAATGTATCGTAAAGTGTAGTTCAGCAGTATTATTTTATTACTAATTCAATCAAAGCTTTACCTACACAGCATTACACTCACTAGTTCCATAAATATAACTCCAGCATCAATCCAAAATTCGATCTACTTTTTAGTTTTAGATTGCACTGATACGCTATGAACATTTATGAGGTAGTAACTATTTTAAGGAGTCTGACATTTGAAAAGAGCAGAAGTGGGGAATGTTGATACAAACTAAAGAATGGGAACTAATGTTTCTATGTAAGTTTCTTAGTATTACTAGGTAGGTAGATCGAAACAAAGTATCGTCTTAGTACTTAAGACTACCATGACCTAAGTCCAAACAGAGTTTACAAGTTTTAAGTGAACTCATTGGCAATTGACAGGAATTAAAGCGAGTAAATGTTGTGAGTGTAAAGCATGCTTGATTCTCACAGCATGGTGTGTTTCATGACATTCATGTATTCCTCAAGCAAGAAAGATAACTCAACCAAATTCAAAGAATATGTAAATTGGATTTTAGGACTTTCAATGCAGACCATCTTTGTTGTTGTCAAAATAAGTTTTAATCTTGAAGGTATTAACTTTTGACGCTATTAAAAGTTACTAAAACTTATTTTGAAACAAGAAACTTAGGAATTGTAAATCAAAATTAATACGAAATGAACAACACTCACCTTGTTAATGAACAATTTTGTTAATTTAACTTTACAATGCAATTAAATGTTCTCTAAATCTCAGCTATACTAATAGACTATACCTTACTTAGTATTATGTGTATATGTATGCTGTTGTAGTCACTGTAGTGTCTTTTCCTTAATCTAGTCTCTCAGCTACAAAATGTAATATGAGTAAAATAGCAGTTAAAACATTAGGATTCCCCCAGTAGTAGTCCGTGTCTCACACTGTGGTACGGTGTTCATACGAGTGGCAAGCTGAATGCAGAGGCAGGAGACTGCACTACAATTGTACAAAAGTGGTGACGCGGCGCCAGTTAAAATCCCTAGCGGAAGAATGTAGTTCTTCTTGAAAATTTGAATATCTCCTAAACCCGAAGAAACCCGAACATAGTTCAATTTGCAAAATTTAAGGTAATTTTAGTGACAATAAGGCTGCATCGACAAACCCGTTCCAGTTCGACCCGAATTTTTATACGCGTGTAAGATAGGACGAATTATTTCCGATTTGGACGGTTTCTATAATATGGTGTGTCTGTGAGCAAAATCACTAGGCAAGTTTAAAGAAGAAGATTTTGTACTCCGCGTCTGTGTCAGGCTATATAACGCTAAAGGAATTCTCCTTTTATTTAGTTGCCTTATTTAACTGCACACTATAATGCGTCTTAAAATGCGCTAAACGTGTCGCTTAATTGAAAGAAAACGGGTGGTAGTCGAAGGAAAGTTGTAGACAGCATATAGAAAAGAAACAAGACAAATTTCAATTAAATCTCTGTGTACCACTTAATGAAGTGGTGAAGGCTGTAAAGAAAAGTCCCGTTATCCTCAGCCAAAGTCCTTTGATGGGGGAAACCCTTTACATCAAGCAATAATAAAACTCTTACTTGTGGGCAGATCTAAATTGGCCGTGTACTCAAATTCATAGCTTTATTTATGTGCATATAATATTATACTTTGTACGAATCCCATACCTTACCACCACAACATCGCCCGTTGTTAAAACATTGTAAGAATTTATGTAAATTTTTTTATTAAAAACATTCATTCACAATACCCCATTTAAATTTGCTCGTGTGTTTAAATGATTATATTGGTATTTGATGGTGTAAAACCATGTCTACCTATAATAGATGAAATGGGAAAACGTCAATATGAAATTTATTTCGGAAAAAGTGTCAATAAAATTCCGGGTTTTCGTTTACATGAAATTAGTTGAGGTAGAGGGGTTTTGAACGTAAAAATGGTGTAGGAAGCTAAGAATAAAGTACATGTGCTGCAAAGAAGGTTGTAAATGATTGCGTGTGTTGTGTAATGGTGTGGCTTTGAGATAAGTCCAACGTGACTTATTCGGGTTTGAAAAGTACGGGGAAAGAAAAGCAAAAGCTCGTCAGGTTAAGTTTCTCTTCTTTCACTACTTTCAACTACTCAAACACAACAGTGTACATAATACGGAAAATAGGAGTAACTGTAGTTTTTCTTCTTAGGACGCTTCCCAACACTACACAGAGGGTTTAAGTTTGTCTTGGTTGATTGTACCTTGGATACTTTTAGCAGTTAACCAATGTAGCGTGTCTCTACGTGGAATGGTGGTGGAGGCAGCGTCTCTCTATGTAAACTTACCTACCTAAAACTCCGGTGACTTGCTTTGCTTTCCTTTGCGGTCCACAGTTTGGCTCCGTCTCGCTTCGATGAAATATTGTGCCAAAGAGTGCCACACAGAAATATATATTCCCGAGTATGTTGAAGCACCCGCCAGCCGGGTATCTTTACATTTTATATAACTGCCATTCTGTTGTTGTAGAGAGCCCTTGTCAATTTAACCGTGGTTTATACCACAGTTGCTACGATTTTGTAGTGGTTGATAGTAGAGCCATGCTTTTATTTTAGTTCGTTAGCGTATAATGTGTCTATCTCTGAAATCTAAATGTGGATTACAGGATTCTATGGAAATACCTATCTTTCTGTCTCTCTCTTTCCCCACAAAGTGTGTGGTAGTCTACATGTACATTATGTATTATGTCTACAATGTATACGTGTACTAACATAAGCATCATAATCGTAACAACAACGTGAGCTCACACACACTCATTTCACGTATGGGTATAATAATAATAATGCTAGTAAAGTAAGATAGATGAGTAGTTATAGAACTATTAGTGTAATAAGTACTGTGTGCTGGAGATACACATTTAGATAATGGGAGTTTGTTGAAGTCTCCCGTAATATGCTCAAGGTATTTCTCACTTATATTTTATTTAGTTGAGGACAATGTCAAAGAGGAGATATGTATAAAGTAGAGCAGGAGCACAAAGTGAGGCTGTGCAAATATAACGCAATGCATGGGGTTCGTATGTGTTGTGTATGTATCTCTATGGGACTACTATTTAACGACAGCATAATACAATTTGGGCATCTAGGATATAATTTGCATGTAAAAATTATTATGGTGGAAGTTGTGATTGTAATTCCGTTCATTTAGTCTCGTAGAGTCAGGTTAGAGGGAGAATAGAAGTTCTACTAGCTGAATAGAATTCCAGTCATGATTGTGATTGTGAATTTAAGTCTAACATGAAGTCTCGCCTTTTATGCGTTGTCACTCAACATTTTCGCATAACTTTTCCATTACGCTGTCAATTCCAGTCTGTGAATCATTTTAACAATTCTTCCACATAGTTCAGCTTAACGTAAAAAATTCCTTCTCAAAGGTTAGCTTTACAATGCAGAGTTGAAATCATTTCTCTGTATTTCCCCGAATTTCTCTCCCTCCTTTCCCACTTTAGCATTGAAGCTTCAGCTGTGCTGTAGCGCTTTTTCAGCTTTCAATGTGCATTACACATTTTAGCGGAACATTAGTAATACGACTAGCGTTCTGCTCAATCTCCCTGTGTATATTTATATGTTGCAATGCATTCTCTCGGTTTATCCATTAATAATCCGGGACGGCTATACACTCTACGAATAATTTCACGTTATCAATTTCCGCTTTGACTTTTCGTCATCACTTCATCATGATCACAATCAACTGTAATTTGAATAGTTCAATTTTGTATTAAGACTCCCATCTGCATTTCGTACTACATTGCTTTAGCAATTTTCCTTTCCGCTCTACATCCTGACTTACCTATCCCATTATTCCGGACGCAGACAGAGGAAAGACCCACTTTTCCCATTATATCTCTACCATGGGTACCTACATTACACAACGCAACCTGGGGGTTGTCTTAGCCGTGCTACACTTTACAAGTCTTCAGTCTTGACTTTCTATGTCTCAATGGCTAACTACAAATATAAATGCAATCTGAATAGATCAGTTAGGAATTCAATTACTTAACAGAATCATTTTCTTTCTCACATTTAGCACGGCATTTTATTCGGCAGAGCAACAAGCGTAGCACACATTTACATTGTGAGAAACCATCGTGCCTACCTGCAACCCTGCTCTGCGTGCGCGGATCCAGTTAAACAATCCAGTTGGTTCCTCCTACCCTACCAATGCTTTTACACTCTCTAAAAACCCCTTATCATAGGATTCGCATAATATCAATAAAATATATTTACCCACATATTTTTATTTGCTCTCCAATTTTCTAAGATGAAAATGCAAGTATGCTGCTGCTGCGTGCAGCGGAATTTCTTACTTCGGCTAAATATTTTATCCATAAAACTCCATGATTTTCTTATAGAAGTAGGTTGCAATTCTATAAGGTTATGTAATTTGCAGTTTCAAGAGTTTTCTACTCTCGGTATATTTTCATAAATGTCAAAATAAGTTTGCACAACTATTATATGACCAGATGCCCCAATAATGTCACAATAATTCTTCAAAAAATTTCAGAACTTAATTTCGTTCTTGGTATTTTGGTCCTACAACTAAATTACAACTTTATATTTCATCTTCTTCAGTCTCATTTTGAAGAGGACACTTAGTTTGTTAGTTTATTTCCCTCAGTTTGTTTTCTTAAATGGAAGCATCAACATATAGTTTTATTGTTACCGAGTATAGCGTAAATATGTTCTCAAAATGTAAGTGCAATTTATTACTTGCATATAACCAGGTGCATTTATATGACACGACATGCTGGTAATTTCAATAGCATGATGTGTATCTATAAGATAATATAGTTTAAGTGTGAAATGAAAATGTCATGATTTTTTATTTGTGCACCTTTGTGCATTGTAGAATGTAGCCGCTTTCTGTCACTGCTATTCATTGCTGTACTCAGAAGTCACAACTGACACATTCAGACACACTGCTTTTTACATCCGAATTCTGTTAGATGTTTTGATGCATGTTTCAATCATTTTGGATGAACGCATTTATCGGTTAGAAATCTGTCATTTACTGGCATTCATCTGTATACAATTGCAAATGACATTTGATTCAAATACTTACAAGGCTCTCAACCAGTGGCGCATTTGGGGGGGCTTAAGGGGCTGTAGCCCCCACCCCCAAACATTTGGACTTGACTTATAGATAAAAAGAGGTTTCACCCAAAATACCAAAAAAGAGGTAATTTTTGCCGTAAAAATGAAAAAATATTAAGATTTTTCGCGCTACGCGCGATATTGTTGCAATTTCCATTGATTTTTACTAAATTTTGGGCAATATTTGGCAAAATATGCTAAATTATTTCGCACTAAGCGCAATTTTGTTTCATTTTCGATTGATTTTGACATAAATTTGCGCAAATTTTAAGAAAAATTAATAATAAATAATAATCCAGCGTATAACCAACCCCCCAAATGTGTGACCTGGATACGCCCCTGCTCATAACACAGATTACCATGAATTGTAATTTCATACTTTAAAAGTTACCGTAGGCTTCGGGAAATAGCAAACTACACTTCCCTAAGAAATAGACAAGCAAAGCTTTGCTTACACATAATTTATAATTAATGTTCTCTCGCTACACTCACAAATAATAAATATTTTGTTTTTGCTTCTAGAGGTCTTTTTTTAAAACATACTCACATTCATGTTCGACAACCTTTCGATAAATTACTTGATCATAATGTGGTTTCGATTGATGGAAATATTCCCTTAGTGAGTATTTGATTTTTAATGAGATCCAATAAAATTTAAATTAATTTAGTACGAATTAAACTCTGAATGAATATGTTATAAGAAAAGTATATTGCATCTATTATTTATAAATCTTTTGTAACACACGTCGCAACTGAAAAAATACTGTAAGGTTAACTTGAAAATAGCAAAGTTTGTGTGTTCCCGCAGAAGCATGTTAAAATGGTAGTGGGTATATAGTGTAATGGTTGATACACTCATACACTAGACCTGTATGTTCTTTACACCTGACTCTGATGATTCTTGTGTAACATTCTTTTCTGGAGTAGAAGGAGGATTTTGAATGTTTCACATATTCTCGCTTGATGTGGTGAACCAGTGGAACGAATAATAGGTACATTGCATGTCGAAAGTACTTGCTAACATTTGAAGTTTGGCTTGATCTTATTACATGTACAACATTGTGTATATACGAGTACTTTTACTCCACAGATCCACGAACAAGATTCACGTGCGTACAATATTTAGTGGAGTGAAAGGTTGAAGAGATTCTTCTTTCTATGAACTGAAGTATTTGAAATTGGAGGTATTTATTGATGGCGTTGATCCTACGGCATGGGATTTTGCTAGGGTTACGTTTCAGTCTTTTTAAGTTGCATTAGACGTCCTACAACGTCGACGATCCTTCCACGCTCCTTCCAATGTGTTATGTGTTTCCATTCATAATAAAGGACTGCACTCTCTCTCATTTTGTTGCAATGTCCTTTTGATGGGGGAAACCGCTGTAATTTCAGCAGCCGAGAATATTTTAGGCAAGTGCGTGGAGTCGAGATGGTTGATTCAATTTTATTACGCCTTTTTGCCATTTGGTCGTTTGCATTGACTATAAGTGAGATTAAGAGTCGAATGCTTAAGCGTATAAGAAATTTATTGTTTCATATGAGACGAACAGGAAGAAAGGCAAAGTACAAGTCATCTACTACCAGCTATAATACATACAACCATCTTCCTCCTGCCTCATACAACCCACCATCTACAGAATACTATTATACATACAAAACAGACGTCGCTTATCGCATTGCACATCTAGCCATGAACAACGGAGCCGAATAGAAAAGAGGAAAAGACAGTGCTCTTGCTCTCACTTGAACATTTACTACTACTTCTACGACTACAACCATCAGACATCCCTTCTTCAGTCTTATTGTCAGTTTCCTGCCTTTATAGTCGAACGACTTCAGAAAAACTTCGTTTCCTTTAGTAGATTGGATCACAATCAATCATCCATGAGATTTCTTGTGGAATTTTAATTTACTAGTAATACCTACACACACTCAACTTTAACTTGTATTATATTTATTTTCCCTCGGTATATAACTGTACGCTTCACAAATATATATTTAACTACACAATGCACAGCACAACACGCTTGTTATATAGCGAGTACATGTAGTAAGTAGTAAATAGTAATCGTGTTTTTTGTTGTACGAATTCTCCAATGTTTGTACTCTAGCATAATGCTCTTTCGTAGTTATATAGAGTATAATGTGTGTGTTGGTAGGTAGAAAAAAATCAAGTCTGCATTATCTGTGCTATATTTGAAGGTCTGAGACCTTGCCTGCCTATAGTATATACTAGTAATGCTGTTGCTAAATGCTAAAACAAAGACATACTTAAGTTAACGTTGGTATTTACTCATCACATCAGCAAAATCACCAGAACGACTAACAGGACCATGATGCTTTGACAACGTTATAGCATTTCGAATCAAATCAAAGTACATATGGACTTAACTGCACGTAGAATCCCTCATAGACAACTAGCACAAAACAGAGAAACATAATCTGATATAATGATCACATAAGGTGCTCCAATGCCATGTTCGTAAAGAAGAAACGAGAAAACGGTTTTATGGCAGAAGCTGAAATGGATAAACTGGTGGCTCTTCTTCCTTTACAACGTTTTCATTATTTCAATTCATTTGCTATAGGAGACACTAAAGTAAATTTACTATAGATACATACATAAAAGTAGGTACTCTGTCTATATAGACTTTTACATTGTTATACCACTCAGGCGATTCAACTTCAATTGGTAACTTGAACCCTTATTTTTCTATGAAGCGCATATCAGCAGTTTCAACTCAGGCACTTTTTCATGTGCAATAATCCTGCTAGTCCTGCTACATATATCTTTGGAATTTGTTTGCGTGCAACGGATTTTCCTTTACGTCCATCCTGATCTTGTTTATTTATTTTGATGAAATATTGAGCAGCTTTTTGTGCAAATCCTTCGTAGATGAATGGAGAGAAGAGTAGTTTGATCAGTATTCTCATTTCAAGGGTACACTAAATAAATCTACACTGCGTTGTAATATTGTCTTCACCTCATAGGTATATATTTATTTTCGCAGTCTCTTTGTGTTTGCATGCACATAAAAGTGTTTACTTGCTACTATTATGTTTCATGTCCTTCAAAATTACAGAAATACAGTTCAGTTCAATGTCTTTGAAATTTCAAATGGCAAACAACTAGCTACAATTCTCTTTTGTTCTTGTCAGAGTGTATATATGAAATAATATGGCGACAGAAAGAACACAAAAGTATTGTCTAATGGAAATGATGGATATTCATGTAGAATGTGCTAATTCTTGAACAGATGAAATCCGACAAAATCCTTGCGTCAACATCTTCAAACACATACTCCATTGCCATTAGCCACGATTCTATTAATATTTCTTATGTAAATTACCCCAAGTGAAATTTAGTTTCATTTTATGAGTCTTCTTGGCTATATAGTAGGAGAGTATAGCATTGTAATTGCACAACTCGAGGCCATACGACAGAAAACACACACATACAACCACAAGATGCATTACAAGTGAAAACCGAAAATAAAGGAGGAGCAGAAGAGAAATCATGAGAAATGGTTGAACAAATAGTGAGTTCAAGTCTGAGCTCCTGTCACGTCAGACAAAGTTTGATTTGAATTCGATATTTAGTGTGAATCTTTATTTAAACAGTGTGCCTCTATAAATTACACTTGAACAAAATCAAGTATACTGTAAACCTATTATTATCATTACAGGAACCATGGAAAATCATGAAATCTGCTAGCATGCATTGCATTGCTTTGGGAGTGTGTGTGGGAGAACGTATTATAAATTATAACCATAGAAAGTAGCTGATACTATTTGCACTAGGACAAACTGCGAGTACTTGCATTTACACATTGCAACAAAACTGTATGTTGTTGGTGAAGTGGAAATCTTGTGAGGTTAGATTGAGCCTCAAATCGGCTGCCTACATAAATAGCTTGATTCTGTACAGTAAACATTGTCGGAGGATCATTTATTACTTTGAAGGCAATAAAGGGTAGCTATTTGCTCAAGTTGGTAATAGTAAGAAATGGTTGTAGATAGACTGGAGTCTGGTGCAAGGGTATTATTACGTGTGCATGTAATTGCATGATCTGTAGTGCTAGTTACTTGTGGCAGTACCTAGTTGTGGTAGTGCCCTGGTCGTGTGCTGAAGTATTTTAGCCAAGCAGTACGCAGTAGTCATGAAGTAACGAGAAGTGTATTATATTGGCTGTTATGTACTTATTCACTACCTTCATGAGTTTTCCATGCGGTCGATAATACTTACACAATAGAAACACCTAGCTCTCTGTTGTATGTCAAGTCTGGCCACTATAGCACTTTTGTTACGGTGCTGATGGTGATAGTGATGCATACCTTAGTGTAAAAGGGCATACCATTATGTATATGTATTGTGTGAGTGATCGGATATAGGATCGTTGTTGTTCAAGACTTTTAGAGCAACAAAACCTTTGAACGCTGATATATTTTGAACTTTCTCCCTCAGCTCTGTGGCTCTCTGTAGTACTCTAACACACACACACACTCCAGACAGAGAACCAGCACAAAGAAGAGTTGGATGCTCTGGAAAGAGTGTAAAGGGAAGGAAAACATTTATTCTGTAAGCTGGCGAGACGATTTATATTGTTTATGGTTAGTCTATCGTATGTGCATATATATTTGTACACACATATATGGAGGAGTAGGAGTAGGAGGTTATTTGTGTGACTTGTGTGTATTTTAAGTATGCACACACTCTGCACAGATTTATGCTCCGTATGCTCAATCGACTAACAACTTTAAAAACCTGTGCATTTAAAACCTTATGTGACTTGAAGTGAATCAAGTCGAAAAAAGAATCCCTGGCTGAGACTTTTCTCGGGAAGATGTTTGGTTTGCTAGTAGTTTGGTAATAGCCGTAGCACTAGCTGAGCTTCCACAGAGAGGATTAGCTTCCTTCCACCAGGATTCCTTCTTATGACTTCAGGCTACTATATCAGAGCATTGATAGCAAGATGTACATTACGTACATGTATTATATAGATGCACACAACAACGCAACTCACAGCTATCGGCCAACACTGAGTAGCCTTTTTTTCATTCAGTTGGACTTCCTCCCCTTGGGGTTTATATGCCTCAAATTTTGACATAGAGAATGAATCACCTAAGATTAGTTGTAAGACAAGCAATAGAAAGTCAGCGCGTCATGGCAAACTCTCTCACATCATCCTACATTATTATTACTTGTTTCAACAGTCTTCCTGTTCTACCTATTGTGTGCATGAACGTGTATTGCTATACGAGATTATTATAATGGTGCGAGTGCTCTGTGAGCCAACCGAGTGCTTTAGTCGAGCCCGTCCACAGTCTTGTATGTAAGCATGCAAACATTTTCACGATGATATATCTTTTTTATTTCACATTCGCATTAGCAACCTTCCGTCTTCTTTTAAGCATATTTTATAACCAGCAAGGCCAACCGAACCAAACCAAATCCATTAAAACCACCAAAGGCATACAATAATACTCGGAATTACTCAAAATCAGGCATCTTGTCATGCCACCAAAAACCCGGGAAAATAAACCATAAAATATTATGTGTGGAAATAGCACAAAAATTATTTTCAATGAATGAATGAACTTCGTTTCCACGTAAATTCAAATGAAAGTGTATGGCAATATTTATCACCGGCTTTTAACAGATAACTCATTAACAGCGATGTGACGTAATTGTAAAGAACGATCGAGTTTGACAGAATTGATGTGCAATGAATGATAATAATGAAAGACATACATATAGGTACTGTATATACCGTATGATCTTTTCAAAGCGCAAACCTCCTTATACATGGATAGGTATAGTAGAGCTTGGTTGTCCCAGTCACTTCATTTTTGTATGCATTTTGATACACATTTTACCAAATTAATAAACTCTAAGCTAATTGTCAAAACAGAGTATCTATGACTACTTTAGTACCTACTATGGTATTATCCCTATCCTTGGTACCTACTAATGTATAAGGAGGTTTGCGCTTTGAAAAGATCATACGGTATGTAGGTACTTTGATTTCGACATGGAGATGTTGGTTTGATATTTATTTATACACATGTTTTCTGTTAATTCTGTTCGTGACATGTTTATGCGCTTGATGTAAAATATCTAACGTGACTTGTCTATTTACATTTAATTTTGCATTCATTACCATATCAACTTGAAATGATTCAATTAGTCGTATTGTAAATCCTGCTTATTTGACTAGACGCGACATAATGACGCATTTCGTGTTTTCGTTATGTAGACTTGATATCTGATAGTGTAAGTGGAATCAAATTGCACAGATTTGTTTACATCAAAACAACCTGGATAATCTCCTCTCAATGTCTGAGTCTCTAATGGAGTGACGAAAATTCGTATTCAATGAACTGTTCACATTGTATGAAAAGCCTGACGGTCAGTGTAGGGCTTAATGAATAAACCGTGTAAACAACATCATCCAAAGATCATTATTATCACTACAAACTCAAATTAATGAAAATTCTGCACAAACCACGCTGGTCATTCGTGACTTCTTTGAAATTGAAAGGTTTTATATAGGAATTGAATGAATACAGTGGCAGTTAGGTCACAGTGTGCATTCATGCATTTACAAACCCACGGCAAAGGTACCTATATAGGTATGTCGGTATGTGACTATGTAAAAACATTAGACGGTTTTAATTCTGATTAGTTTCTCTTTTATAAGCAGAATAAATTGGGTATCAGTATGCCCCAAGTACTACGATATAATATAATACACGGATTACACAGATAAGTGTTACTTACCAAGTTTACCTTTTATAAAATTTCAATATTGTTGAACGTTGATAATCTCTTGTTGTTAATATTGAAAAAATGAGTACGTACAATGAGACGGAATGATAAAATATCATAATAAAAAATAAGGGTAAATAAAGTTATGGTTTATGTCGAAAGTGCACAATTATTGTCGAATTTATACGATTAGGGATTGTTGAATAAAACGTGATTTTACTACAAAACAATTCTAGGAAACAAAGGAGGAAAAAACGCATACGCATTGTATGCACATCTTCACATTCTCCTCTCATTTTTAAATGAAGAAACTCTTCAAGACACGGAAGATGTAGATATGTTATTTCATTAACGTGAAGTTCTGTCTGTCACGAACAAGGGCAATACGGCCAAATTCTCCACTGACATACATACACCCTTAGTACTAAAAACATACCTAGGTATATTTATTTCTTTTAGGTCTACCTGCTAAGACATTGCTATTGCAGAGCTAGTAGTATTCTGTGTACTTTTGTAAGTTGACGACTGACGAGCGTGTGTTTTTGTGTCTCGATGCTACTACATCCTTTGCTGGAAAATACGATTTTTCCATTACGATTCTGTATATCGTGCAAAGCCTTTATTGACTGAGAGACGAGATTCATCTCTTACTCAACTCTTACATACAGCGAATCTTAAGTAGTTTACTGTCGTAGTTCCGGTCAAAGTTGGAGGATTACAGAACATTGCAGTAAAGGATGCAAAACTCCGTGGGTCAAATTAATGCCACCCACTCAGATATCGTGGTAAAATAAATGTGATCAACTTATGGGTTTGTATGTCTGCTCTTCCAATATAAACACCGCATCATTCCAATTGGTATCTATTCTAAACTCATTTAAGACTTACCATGACAAAATATTTATTAGGTATATCAATTTTATTTATATATTGTGGATTTCATCTTTCCCTCAAAATTTTAAGAAATATTAATTCGTCAAACTAATCTTAGTTTTCTACATTACTTTATGTAACTTTTAGATACATAGGATGTTGCATGCTAGCTATGGTGTCTGAGCGCTGAAAAATAATACAAACTACCTATGTGTAAACGAGTATAAGAAAAACGTTGGTCTTTGAAAAAATAGCTCAACTTAGAAAGTTGAGTTGGTATTGGGATTGCGAACACTTCATGAGAGACACATCAAGCCGGAGTTGGCATTTTTGTTTTTGGTGCCCCCAGGGGCACCAAATTTGGCTCTAAATGAGGGGTTCTCAGCCAAAAAGCGAAAACAAGAGCCATTTTGCTGGGTTTAGACCAAAACTTTTTTTGGTGCCTTTCGGACACCTTGATTAAAATAGTTGTTCTTATTCACTTGAAAAGATGAAAAATAAAATAGAAAGATATATCCTATTCGTCTATTTGTAATACTTGTCATTAACACAGTTGATAAGGAAGTCGTATGGATTTCAAAATTAAGAAAATGAAAGACGGACATTTAATTTGCTATTCTAATTCGTATGACAAATAACATTGGACGAATATGAATGTTAAAATATTATGAAATAACAATAAGTACAAATTAAAATAATTGCAATTAATACACCTTCACATAAGCTGATAAAGTTTGAAATATAATAACAATAAGCATTGCTTAGAATTTATACATCATTATTACACCTGATTTATATTAGCAAAAAAGGGTCTGAAAAAATTACTGTCAACTTTAGTGCCTCTGACCTCTGAGTGGCCAATGATGTCCCAAGGGGCACCACCGGGGCCGCCCTTGGTGCCCAGCGGGGCTGACAGCCTTGGAACCCCGTATTTTTTCCAATTCCGCATCAAGCCTTTCTGTTGTGTATCACATTTTCGTGTACGTGGTTTCCTACTATCTCTCAGACTTCTTGTTAATAAGAGAAAATCTTCTTTTACTAAACTAAGGAAAAGCTGTATAGATAAAAAGTTTTTTTACGACAGTCAACCTAGGACTTGTAATAAAACTCATGTTGTTGCTACAAAAATGATTCCTGAAATGAAACATTTCCGAATGTCGTAGAACCAATTTAAATGATGTTAGGTTACATGCGACTTTTTCTACTACGTGCTGGAGTCTCACAATGTTGATTGATTGGATACCTTTAGTTACAAAGTGGGACACCAAAAATAGCAATTTTCCACCTTCCAATTTACACGTCATGGCTGAATTTTATATTAGAAAGATATCAGCCCAATCCCTTGCAAATAATTATACCTACTAATTCATATATCAGCAATAATTTCAGGGATCTGTGCGACAACGTAAAATTTTGATACTTCCTGAGAATTGCTAGGATAGAAGCTGGGGAGAATTTCCACTAACGTTAAATCGGTCGGGTAATAGAATAGTGTTTTTGTAAACAAAATCAATATTCTCGGAAATATGTTGGAGAAATGCGTTCAAAGTTCAAACTGAGATATAGTAACTGAAGCAAGAAAATTATAAATTACACGAAGTCTAACGTGAACAATCGATACTAAGAAGTTTTGTTTTAGTAGTTTTGTTTGCAATACTTTACATGGAAATGGTTGCTGAAACTTGCGGAAATGCAGATAATAGTGCAATTTAGTTGCAATAATAGTAGTTGCCATTTGACATTATGCGTATTCGTATTCTGGTAGCAATGTAACCATCTGCTTACCGAGTCAGATCAGGAACAATGTCAAAGAATTGAAGAATATTACAAAAATTCATACATTTACAATATAGACTCTGGAAAGTTGCATCGTTGCTATTTATAGAAATCCAATGTAGGTATTGGTAAAGAATTCATGCATCCTATGCAACTGCCGCATGCCGTGATGTCTATATTACAAACATACCATTTTACAAACTGTTTTCGTTTTATACAAATGTTGCTATAATAAAGTACATACACAACATAATTTGTCGAACTCGCAAATAGATTCACATTTCAAGTATTAAACTACAATCAATTAAAATTATTTATCATATTTCAGAATGTAATTAATGTTTAAATACATTGCAACATTAATTAACAGTGTGCCTGCCTCATATGAGGAAATTGTTGATTGACTAATAAATAAAATATTAGTGGTAAGCATTAACTTTATTTACCACCTTGAATGGCCTATTAACATAAATGAAAATTTGCTTTCACAGGGGCAAGTTGATTAAGGCGTTAAATGTGATAATCTTACAATTATACATTTGGGAGGAATAAAGAGCTGTGCGAGAACAATCTTAGAATCTTAGAAGAGCAAGATTGTTATAGTTGATATAAAGACACTACCTAGCACCAGTTTACGGAATAAATTAAGAAGACGGTTCAAGTATAAGTAATATGAATTACAAAAGGAAATGTGATTAACGAAGGAACCTCTGAATTTTTCTTGGCTGCATATAACTTGTCCAACTTATAATATTCGCAGCTAAAAATTCCCAGCGAACCGAAAGGCCGCTAGAAAGTAGTGTGTACATTTCCTATACTGCTTAGGTATTACACGTTTACCTTGCTTACGAAAATTTTCTATTGACAAAGGCTTTAAAAATTGTAAAGTTTCCTTTGTGTGCCAGTTGCTTTTGTTCCTTTCTACAGTATCATTAGTCATTTTAGCTAAGATTCCTGGCATAAATCATAAAATACGTACAACTCTTTTGATGGCACAGTTGTATGCAAATATAATGGGTAGAGTTCATTTAACGACGGGTAGTCCTTACACCACATAAAATGCAAACAAAATTGAACTAAAGTACATATATAGTCAGTAGTAGAAAGACGAACACTAAGAATATACATTATAAAGCAATTATACATTGCAACTCATTTTTAGGACTCAAATTACAATTATACGAACAAAATGACTAGCGCTCTCTTTTTGCAAACTTTCTCTGTCCATGCTAATTAATTATTAAATGAAAGTAAAAGCATAAAATGAGTGTCATGTTTGAATCTGGGCTGTAATGATAAAATCGTGTGAAATGTGTTCTACCGTTGTAGTTCTGTGCGTTTCTTGTAGCACATAATGTTTCACATATTAATAATTGCCCAAATCACAAAAGTAGTAAATTTCATCTCTGACATAAACTAATTCTAAGCCATAGGCGCAAGTAGGTTACACTACAATAGAAAGCAATTATACTATAACTTCTACTACAATACAGCACTTGTTTCAAAATTCCCAATACTTTATACCATGACGATTGCAGTGTATTTAGAGCATTGTATTTGTATATGATGAATTCCTATAAATGTAAGTATCAACATGCAATTGTCCTAATAATAAAAACAATACAAATTGAATATTGGATATGAATTCAAGGTGGCAATTATACTGGTGTAGGTATCCGATTACTATTTACGTCATGACTACCTACGTCAGTCAAGCAGCACTTTCTTACTATTTTTGCAAAATGTGAAAGTATTATGTATAATTGGAATAAGAGTATTGTTTTTTGTTTCAGACAATTTCCAACATGTCTCTGTCTGAGGAAGAAGAATTGACAGCGACAGTTAGCGCTGTTTTGCAAGTTGATCCGAATAAGACGGACTTGAATGCATCAATGAATGTGAATGTAAGTGAGCACGGGATGGAAGTGAACCTAATTGATTTGCCCGAGGTTCATATCTTGTTCTACACGATTTACGCGACGATATTTGTGCTGGGACTGTTTGGAAATGTGCTTGTCTGCTACGTCGTGTGTCGGAATAAAGCGATGCAAACCGTCACAAACTTCTTCATCACCAACTTGGCGCTGGCTGACATTCTACTCATTAGTAAGAAAAAGCAATGGTCATTTTAGTTATTATTTGGAATGCAAAATAGTCCATGTAGTGTTTTCCGCAGTAATCCAACTAAGTAAGTTGATTCAAATGCAAATGTGTGAATGGCAGAAGAGTCAGCACGAACATAAGCTCATGGAGAAACTCTCACTTTCACTAATGTTGGTAATTGGAAAACTTTCACATTTTCCTAACGTTTTTTCTCACTTCGTATGTTCATTTCCCCTTCCCTTCCTTTCAATTATATCATTCTATTATTATCAACCATGAAGTTACCCAGTTTCACTCTCCCCAACACAAAAACTGTTTAAAGGTGAACGAAGCTTTTGTAGTTTACGCTTAATGTTCCTAATGAAATTACTGTAATGATAAGAGTAATAAAATAGCCTAAATGACTTTAGAAGAGGAAAAAACACGATAAAAATATGTTTTCCTACTTTTCCTTACTTGGATGACTTTATTTTACCATTTTATTGCCAATCGTGGAGACTCTAGACCAACTAAAGGCAACCATGAACTCTTCGTTACAAAAACTTATTATGTAGCTCCTTTCACTGCAGTAGTCGTAAATTGAGACTCAGAAATGCAAACTCTCTGTTCAACTACATATATATATCTATTGAAAAATGGCAATTGCAAACATTCATGCACACACTGCTTGTAATGGATGATGATAATAATTAATGTAGGCACCTATACTTACAAGGAAACTATTTTATTTCACGGATCCGCATCCGAATCTACTTTAGTAGCTACCTACCTCCATTTTACATAAAAATGCAGGGAATGAATAAAGTCTATTCAACTTTATATAGGACAGACATTATTATGAATCTCAATGCGATTTTGTTGAAACTGAACAAAAGCTAAAACACCTACCTACATACAAATACATGTCATACACCTAGTGTTCATGAATGCTTAAGAATCTATCCATGATAGTGATAATGTGAAATGATGCTTCAGGCCACGGAAGTGTGGTATGGAATCAATGTAAGTTATTTTAGAGTGTAGACATAGATTATATAGGTATTTGATCTAAATTTAGGAGAAGGTGAGGATGATGGATACAGAAACGATGATGATGATGATAATGATGATGATGATGTATTAGAGAGCAGTGTATATCGGGAATGTTTGAGAAAGCATTAGAAAATACTAAGAGTAGAATATAGCTAGGAAGTTGTATAGGGGGAAGAGGAAAGTAATATTGTGTGTTGGATGATATTTTAGTGCTGGCCGTTCCTTTTACGCCTCTGTACACTTTTCTTGGAGAATGGATCTTCGGGAGGATTCTTTGCCACTTGGTTCCTTACGCTCAAGGGACGAGCATCTACATTTCCACACTCACACTGACCTCAATTGCGATCGACCGATTCTTCGTTATCATTTACCCGTTTAAACCTCGAATGAGACTCACCACGTGTTTATTCATCATAACGAGCATATGGGTTTTTGCACTGATATTCACACTGCCGTATGCAATTGAGCTTAAGTACGGGCAGAACGAAGACGGGATTTTTACATGCATTGAGGCATGGGAACCGGAGGTGATTCGTTTTACGTTCAGTTGCTTCACGGCTACCATGCAATTCGTCCTCCCTTTCATTCTCATCCTCTTCTGCTACATCAAAGTCTCCTTAAAATTGAGCGACAGGGCCAGATCAAAGCCGGGCACAAAAAACTTCAAAAAAGAGGCAATTGAACGGGAACGTAAACGTCGGACTAATCGCATGCTGATTGCCATGGTTGCGATATTCGGTTTGGCTTGGCTACCCCTGAATTTGGCGAATTTGTTAGGCGACCTGTTCGTGGAAGTTGAGTCGTGGAAGTACTACAACTTTTGCTTCTTTTTGGCCCACTCTCTTGCTATGAGCTCAACCTGCTACAACCCATTCTTATACGCTTGGCTCAATGAAAACTTTCGCAAGGAGTTCAAACAGGTTCTCCCTTGTTTCGACGCTGGCAACACGGAGGGGCAACGAGTCAAGAGATTTATGTCGGAAAGAACGTGCAATGGAAACGAAACCGTGCAAGAGTCTTTTCTCCCCGTTCCCACTCATATGACTCCAGTCCAAGGGGATGGGAATAATCAGAAGGCAAATGTCAACATACTGGAAACGATTGAAGAACAAACTTCCAGCTCTCAAACAGCTGTTGCTGTTAATTACGATCAGGCAACAGCCAAATATTCCACTACAACCAACCAAGTCGAAATTCATTTCCCCGACTTGGACTCTCCAGCTCCGATTACCATCACGGACAAAAACATTTTCGAGGAGAAAGGCAATTATTCAGAGGCAGTGCATGAAAACAGCGACGAAACGGCTTTGACTGCTCAAGTCTGAAAAACCCCATCCGTCACAGCTATGATGTATTCTGCTGCATAGAGTATTCTAACATGGACCCTTCTCTAAACTCTAAACAAGTAAACACCTACAATCTATATACTCAATTCATTTCTCCATCTGATTCTCCTCTACACACCAGAGTTAAATCCTGTCCCATAAATATATATTACTATATTTAGAGTGTAGAACCAAATGAGAGCTAATATTCATGGACGTTTATTATTCTATAGCAAAATATATTTTGTAGTACAGACGAGGCATTAGTTAGCGGACTAATGACAGGAAGTTAATCAGTGTTGTTTATATCCTTCCGCCTGCTATTACTTATGTTATTGTACTTTTCATTCGTAATTAATGGTGTCTTCACCTAAACAACACTTCACTCCTTCAATATATCATATTTGTTAAAAAAACATCAAAAGTTTGGCTCGCAGTTCCAACAGCAGATTAAAGTGCTAATTATAGATACTCCAGCCATTTCTTGTAGAGCCACTCAAAGCAACAACCTAATGTGCAACTACTATAAAATATCTATATATTATACTTAGTAAATAAGTAGATGAGAATTTTCCATGCAAGACACGTGCAAAATTGCTCTTTGAGTCTCTTTCTTACCTGAACAGATAAACCAGTCTCCATTTTCCTTAAAGCCACTAGAAAACACAAAGTCGCGAAAATGTCAAGTATCCCACTAAGCTAAGATGACTTGCTAAACAATGCCAATATATATGTCTGATCTGAGAACATGAAAGGCACACTGAAACCCTATTCCTTTTCTGTGTTCCCTTTTACTCCTTGTCGGGTTCTAAATATATATTCTAAATGTATTCAAGTTGAAGAAGTAAGGAATATTATGTTGGTTACGACAACAGCTAAAATATTTGTCAGTCTATAGATCTGTATCTACTTGCGCGATCAGCATACAGGTCGTGTGTATTCTGACATTATAAAATTTAAATATCGATATAATATATGTACATATATCTTGTGTCATGTATTTGTGGTAGTTGTAATTGGGTAGTTATAATTCTATCCTGCGTGAAGCAATGGTACCTTTTGAATGAAGCAATGAATATCTTTATCTGTGGATGCAAGTAGTACCTATATCAAAAAATAATTAGGCTGTCTATCTGTGTTTGTATATGAATAACATACAGTGGTGTAGGATGTATCAGAAAAGCTAAGTAGCTAAAGACGGATCAAAATCAAAACGACGTGCGTTCTATGCGTGTTATGGAAATATTTACTGTGTCTGTTCGACTATGTCTGAAGAAGCTAATTATAGAGGATTTACCGGCTAATGGTTCATGCAGAGTGCATGTAGCTCGAACGCAGAGTTTTGTGAATGAATAACGAATTTTACTATCTTTACTTTACCTACCTGTTAGTTATATTCAGTTGTATCATAATAATATATATTACTAACTAACACACGGACAAAATGCGCTTTTAGAAAACAGGAAATATGTAGTTATTCATTTCATGTGATTTGTGGTTCTTTTATTATTCATGTCCATCAGATATATTTCAGTTTGATTCTCGAAGAGTGTATACGTACCTTTTAATGTCATCAGTATCAGTGTTGTAATTGTAATGGTGGATATTGATAATAAAGTCTAAATGTATAATATATATTGTAAGGTACATAATATATAGTATTCATGTTATAAATATTATGATGATGTTGTGAAATAGATGTGTGAGAATATTATTGTTATACTGGTTCTATATGTGATTGCGTTGGATGTCGTGCATTAATTAAAACCAAAACAATGAATCTGCTGAAATTTATTGCTAAGCAATTTATTATTTCTAATTGACACGTTCTCTGGATTTGGTGCTACTGCTACCGTGCTACCTTCACCTATACATCTGACGTACAGCGTTATGTTGATTTATTTCTCCGTTTACATTACAAATGCTTTTAGTGAGACATGGATTAAAAGCGTCCCTAAATGCTATACAGATCATTTTTTTGATCCAGAAAAAAGGAATTGGTCTGCTGTAGTGAGAATTCATTCCAGGGTCTCTGGAGCTTTGCTAGTTCTTACTATAAAAAATCGTGTTTATGTATAATATGTATAACATTTTTCATGTTTCCATCAAATAAATGACTTTACTTCAACTTTATTATATTATATGCACAGTAATATATACCATAGCTATATTATGTAACATTTATGTGAATGTTAAAATAATCAAACGTTTCAAAAATGAGTTTGTGTATTCGAGGAATTCATTTGGTTTGAGAAACTATTTCGTACTTTCTGGAAGGCAATTTAATGTCGGAAGAACTTTTTCCTCATATGAAAGAAATATTTACTTTGATGGTCATTTTAATTATGAGTCAATAAAGTTCACAATGTTTTTATTTCATGTGTGATTTATTATGCTTTTAATATATGAACATAAATTTGCTGTTATCTCTCGACAAAATGAAGACCCATTTCTGGTAATGCAATACATATATACTATCTAGGTAGGTACGAAGGTATATTAATTTTAGTTTGTAGATTGTGGAGTATAAAACATAGTCAGTTCATCCACGCTTGTAAAAAATGGAACCATGAGCATAGTGTGCTTTGACAGCATTTTTCCTGCTAAAAACGCAAACAATTACTCACTTTTTTGTGCAGTGTATCTGACATGGAGACAGAGAAAAGAAAGGAAATATTTTTTATTTATCTTTCATTTGAGAATATAAGTTGTACTGTGTGTACGCGGTCTTTTAGTCCACGTCGAATTTCACTGAGTGCAGTTTCAATGACCTAATGTGGCATAAAATGAGGGTGTATGTAATTCTATTCTGGTTTCAGGCTGAGCGACACATTACACACACTGAGAACAACTATTATTGTATTTCCTAGTTGCAACAAAACGAGCAAGGACGCGCAAACAAACGATTTCAACATCGGTTGCTGCATACACGTACATAGTATATTATATGTCGTATATACATTGTCAATGGCAGTGGTTTCAGATGGGATTGAAATACAGAAGTAATAACAATTTTATTAATCTACTCAAGTCAAACCACTCACTCCAAGTTTTTCGATAACACCCGAGATAGTATTGATAAGAAATGTGAATCAAGGAATAGTCCCGAATTAGCTTCTCCTTGTCCTTCCCCTCCTACATACTTGATGCACTGTACACAACCAAAGCTAGTAGCAGTTTTACATGTGATGCAAACACTATAAAAATATTATATCTGTGCACCAGTAGAATTACTACAATCCCCAGCAGAATGTGGCATTCCATTCGTATTCGCTTTATCTACAACATTACAGCATCCTAAGGAAAAGTGCTTAAGAATCAGTTTGTTGAGCAGGGCGACGTAATTGCTGGCAATCTTGGACCCATTCACAGTTGTAAGTGTACTCAAATACAAATGCAGCATAGCAAGCAAACTAACACAACAATCCTTTTCAATTTCCAACAGAATTAATTTTCTTTCCAGCTCCGGATGCCCAACACTAACACTGGCAACAGAAGATAGCCAATCGTTGTGAACTATCAGAACCAGAGTCCTATTGGATTATGATATTAATAAATGTAATGGCATTATAACACTAACAATAAATGTTCGCGAAATAAGAAAGGTCGCTAAACTTCCTGCTTTTCATATCTCATCCTAGTTATGTCCACCCACCACAACATTTTAAGAGACACAGAAGCATGACGCACAGTTTCATACCATCCATTCTTAGGTTTCTCATTCCAGTTTGCTGAATGCTCATTAGTGCACTTTATGTACACTATAGGCACTGAAAATGATTAAAATATATTATTATTATATTTCCATATATAGGTATGACAAACATATAATGCATCTATCTATTTGACCTCGTTCAGATTTGCATTAGATAATGTTAGAAATGCATATAATACCTTCATAGAATACGCAGACGACAAAATAAAATATAATATTTGATTATAATGCACATTCGTTTATTATAGAGATGGTATCATCCTTGAACGTCAGCCCACCACCGCTGCAGGCCAGACTTAAAATCCTTTGCAATGCATATTATTATGTATAACATTTATTCCACATTTTGTCAGTCTCCAACTGTGTACTACGTATTATACTGAAAACTCATCGTCCTGATCACAAACGTATATATTATACTTATACACTACTTACCTTGTAAACATAACAGGCTAGACTGCGACTGCTTTTACCTCGTATTGCTGCGGAAGCTCAAAAACTCAACTTTTAGAAGAGAGCTTGTGCCTTAAGTAATGAAACTCCTGGATGGTAGACACAGAACATGAAATCAAAAAATGAAATTCATTTAATATGCACCAATGTAGAGTAGTATTATATTTTGCAGATGTGCATCACAATGTAGTGGAATTTCTTCACACACATATCCATATCTATCTACAATCGACTTCAGCATTTGTATATACATATTTTCGTGTAGTAGACTCCCTCATGTTCCCGATTTTCCGGAGCTTCGAACGAGAGAATTTGAAATGGCATGACTGTACACTCTATTCACTCTGCGACATTACTGAGCGTAGAGATATGGATCCTTGAAGTAATGTAGCAATCTATGTCCCATTAACCTGAAACATTGAAAACTTATATCAAGCAAAGCTACGGAGACCTCACGAGTTTGTTTAAAAGGGGAAATCACTATATAAATGAGTATA